>JAPFFP010082840.1:0-22089 GCA_026153255.1 Solanum medicagineum | reverse complement strand
TATATGTATGTATGTATGTGTGTGTGTGTATGTATTAATCAAATACAGTTAGAGAAGGAAAGTTTGAAAAAACACTCTTAGCTAGGTAATTAAGGGCTTGCTGCATGAGTATTATTTTTGGGTGAAATTGGACTGTCTAAATGAATTTATTAGCTACTAATACTAGTTTTATTGCCTACTTTATTGTAGATGAATATTTGGGGGAAAAAAGAGGTTCCTTCAAGGTAATAATATGGTATTACAACAAGTATGTAAAGTTATTCAATTTCCAATTCTTTGACATGAAATTTAGACTTTTCCTTGTAAAGTACACATACGGCAGCCTACAAGCTCCACTAGGACTAATGACCATGTCTCTACTCTTTATTGTATCTGTATGTTCCAGTATGTAGTTATCGTCAAATTTTCATATATACTATGAATACAAAACTTCATGAGTTCTCCTTTGAGGTAGACAAAGTCCATGTGTTATTTCAGCTCCTATGCATTTCATTAATTGTACAAACTACTCTCTACACTATTATTAGTTTGTATATGGATTTACATGTCACTTGTTAACTCTATAGTCCTTTGGCTCAAAAGGACATGACCTCCAAACAAAACCTTCTAAAATGTTAATAAAAATAATTATAAAGTAAAGCTGCTTCCTGATGGGTGGTATCCCAGGGGTGGAAGAATCGCCTACCTTGGGTCGATCCTAGTATTATAGGTGGTATGCTAGGGGTGAAAGGAAAGGCTGGCATGGGTATCCTAATATATATTTACTACTAATCAGTTGGACATTTGTATTACATGTTGTGCACAGAGTGTACGGTAAAGAAAGGAATATAAAGTACACGATTCCACAATGTGAGTAAAGGTAGTCTTTATCCTTACATTGGTATATGATTTCATTTGAATTATTATTTCACATACAACACTTTATGCCTTACATATTCAAGATATTATCCTGTACTGATGCCCCTCTCGGGGGATATGTATTTCATGTTGTAGGTACAAGAGCTAGTAGATCTCCCAGTAAGAGTATGGGACATCCAACAACGATTGGTGAGCTCTAGGTTGATTCAGAGCTTTTCAAGTCTATAACATGTATTTTGGTATTATGTAGTGGCTAATTGTAAGATGGGGACTCTCTCGATCTTAACCCAATAGTGTTTATTATCATAGGCTTTGTAGAATTTTGCATAGTAAAGTGTGGTTGTTCTCCTATATTAAACATTGTGGTTCTAATGACCCTATCATATGCATCTTCTTTTGGCGTGTTAATCTCGTATTTCATGAAAACATATTATCTAGTATGACATCACCTTTATTTTTACAGAGATAGTACATGATTATAGGTTGGTTCTCCTGAGCATTTTCACCAATGAGTGCATGTCCGTCTTAGTAGGATTTTGGGCATGACACTGTAATTACGCAAAGCTCCTAAATTTCTCTCATTCTATTATAATTTATCTAGTACAAATATTATCTCTCTAGAAAAGTGCCTACATATCCATTCTAGATAAGCAAGGGTTTCACCTAAGTTCCTCATCAAACTCTACGATTTCTTCAAATTCCTCCTAGATTCAATTACAAGGTATGTGGATATTTATTCATGGGTCCCTTACACCTATGGTACCCAAAGAATCCTTCACGCTTTTCAATGAATTTCCCGTATGCATTTTTATGAGTTTTCATAATTTCTATTCAATTGCATAAATTGTGACATATATTATTATACTTGACCTATTTCAATTAATTGATGATTAATTGCATGAAATCAATGATTTACAAGTGAATTATCCATGATACTATCTATGATTCATGAGTATTAATGTGGATTTCTACATTTATTGTTTCAATTGATGATTTTTATTACAATTATGCATGATTTATTAAATTACATGTTTTTAGAATGATTTGAGATGGAACCAAGAAAGTTACCCGACCTACTATGAACTATGATCAGGAATGAAAGACAATTTTACCCATGTCTCATGAAAATGCTTAGGTATAAGTTATGGAAATCCTAAATGAATGAATAAATGATGGTGAAAGGATTTTCTCACCTTATCATGGATTCTAGATTTGATAAGGAAAATTCTCACATTGATGAATCATCCAAGGTTGTAATGAGCTACACTAAATGATGATTTTGATAACTCATGTTATGAATTATTTTTAAATTATTTGATGTATTGTTATTTACTATTTCATTGGGAGCATTTGAGATGGCTTGAGGTGGGTTTAGGTATGGAAGATATTAAGTTTATCTTTCTAAGAGAATCTTAGTAGCAACCTTTTATCTAAAACTATGTGCCACCATAGGTTTGCCTTACAATCATAGCTTTGTGGATCCAAATATAGCTCATGATAAATGAATGATTGAATATACCATCATAGAGTCTACCTTAACAAAGTAGCCTCTTCCTTCTCGAGGTGGGAGTTATATCGGATTTCATGTTATAGCTCGCGTAGTCTTACTGTCAGTTAACATTGACATCCTACATAAAAAAAAATTATGTTACTTTTAAACTTCATTATGTTTTATGCTTAACCATATGATTTTAATTATGCCTTATCTCATGTTTTAATTCATTTCTATTCTATTTATGGTCTTACATCTCATGACTCATGCACTATCTATTTGATGTTATTTATGTATATATCATATCCTTAGTACATCCATAGTAATAACACATACTTATTATCTTACATTATATCATAATGTAGGGTCGGTTCCTTCATCTCATTTTCATGGCTAGTTAGTGATTTGTTACAGTTAACTTTAGTGAGTCCTCATTATTAAAAGACGAACTTGTTATGTTGGTTATCTTTTCCTTATAATGATACTTATGTTCTTTTTTTATATTGGTGAGCTAGGAACTTGTCATATGCCCTCTTTTGAGTTTAGAGGTATGTTTTGGTAAAGAAAGTGTAAGGTTGTCTATTCGATCATGTAGATCTGACTTGTTCTCTTGAGATTTTCTTAAGACTTTACTCTCACTTCTTTGATATATTACTTTAATTTCTTTATGTATGTTTATGTATGAATGCTAAGAGGCCTGATTGTGATCCTTCAAAATTGTAATCGCCATGTCACACCAAGGACCTAGCCTGGGTCATGATAATTAGCGAATCATTTGACATAATTGTCAATATCATACTTTTATCATAAAGATCTAGATAACACAGTTTATAGGAGATTATTACATTATTATTTGTGTGATGTTATTTGATATGCCAACGTTTGATAGCATATTTGATGATTTTACCTATGAATATTTTTTTCAATTATCAACATAAGTATTACAATTATTATACTGTAACACCCCGCACACTGACAGGTGGAAACGGGCAAAAAGTGCAGAAACTAGTTCTAGAATGAAGAATACAAGCCCATCTAAGGGTCATGGTTTGATCCACGAGTCATAGACAGGACTCGTGGATGGGCATAAGACAGTACAATTCTAGAAACTAGAAGATAATGTGTAAGGACCTTCTATGATTCATAATTGGGATTACAAGTTGTGGATGGTGATCGTAAGTATGGTCCTGAAGTATTGAAAATTTGGTAAGTGTTGATGGAAAGTATGGGAGCTATTTACATACCATAGTCCAAATTACGAGGTGTAAAGCGGGTTTTGTGGGTGGGGTTAGAGACATTTTCAGAGGCCAAAATATAACTATGAAGAAACCAACAAATCATGAGCCATAGTTCAAACTATTATTAATAGATTGAAGTTGTATTGGGGCCCGACAATTTCTAATGAATTTATTTTTGGTTATTTCCTACTCATTTGACCCCTAAACTAACTACCTAATTGTAATAGGTTGGTTGGTCATTTTTGGTATTTCTGTAAAATGTACTGTTTTACCCTTTTGTAAGTTGTTTTGAGCCTAATTTAAACTATTTTAATGGTTAAAATTGGAATCCAAAGTTTCAATAGTTGAAAATATGACTTTTGGCATTTTGGAGGCTTAAGTTATTAATAAAAATGAATTTTTATGTCATTTTGAGTTTCAAAGGTTCGATCAAGAATTCACCAATTCTATTAGCTCCGAAATATCAAAATTGAACTATAGAAAGTTGCAGAATTGAATTCGGAGTTAAAATGAGACTTTCAGGCCTAAATTTTTTATTTTAGTCATTTTCCAAACCGATGTTTGACTTTGGTCAATATTCGGAGTTCGAAAGCTCGAATCGGAATTTCGACAGTTGCAGTAGTCTCGGATGGTGAAATTAACGCTAAAAATGGTCTCATCAAAATTTTTGGAGTTGTCGATTAAGCGGGCCCAAAAATGTTATTCGAAAATGCCCATAGTCATAATTTCTATATATCTTAAAATTCGTGCGTGATAACAAAAATCCAACTTCGTATATTGATCAGAGAGCAAAATTGAGTGAGAAATGGGTAAAATCCCAAATTTTAGAGGACGCATAGCAAAAAATAATTTTTGCTATTTTTCATAAAATAGTGTGCATCTGCGACAAGACCGCGATGCGGACTAGGCGCGGATCAGTGTTATTTTTTTCCTCCGCGATGGGTCCACGTTGCGGACTAGACGCGGACCAGTATAATTTTTTCCTCAATTTTTCTATGTTAGCCAAGGGCTTTGGGGTCATAGCCCCATGCCCACTTATGCGTGAAAACACCTATACTTAGACATTTTTCAACTTTATATCACTCAAGACCTTCACAAAAACCACTCCAAGACTTAACCAAATATCTCATTCAAGTTTCAAGGATTTCATGCTCAATTTTGGAACTCAAGGATTCTCTTCAAGCTCTAAATTCTCTTCAAGCTTATCTCAAGAAAACCCAAGTTTGAGGTATGTGGGTTTCATCCATTGGGTCCTTTCACCCATGGAGCCCAATCTCCCATTTCATGAAAATTGCATATTTTTTAAGTTGTATTACTTATGGTTATCTCTTATTATGAATTATGATCATGAATTATATTGGGCTTTTATAAAATATTGATTGATTATGGATGACTATCTATTTCAAGCTTATACCATGATTTGATTATATGTATTGAGACTGTGCATGTTTTTAGCTATGAAACTATGATCTACTGTGAGATTGGATGATAGATTTCAAGGTACCCCACATGAGGGTTTACTACATGTTTGTTGGTTGATTTGCATTAAGTCTTCTCATCTTATTTCACTCTCGAATTGCATGATTTTTGAACTAGTATCATGAACCCACCAAGTGTTTGATAAAATATCAAGTTGAGAATTCTCATGTTATTGATGATCTATTTCATGATTTACAAGTCAAGTGACTATATGATTATTAAGGGCTTTCAAGTATGTATTGAGTTTATGAAAAGTATCTATGATGTCACAAGTATCAAGTTAAGCCCTATTACAAGATTTTTACCTCTTGTGAGTCATTCATGTTAAAGCAAGGGTTCATGTATGATTATGATCTACTCTCATGTTTCAAGTTATGCTCACCATTAGAGGTCAAACATGTTTATGAGCTACTCAATTCATATTCTTACAAGCTATTCATGTTATGATTAAAGTATGATTATTTCAAGTATTCCTTGGGATCAGACTTAGCACCAATAGATTGGATGTCGACGTGGACTATCTTCAAGAGTCCATACTTCTTTCCTCAAACTATGTGCCAAAATAGGACTATACTTTACCCTTGCTGTACTAGTGGATCCATTTAGTGCACTTTATCATGAAATCCACCCTAAAATGGGATGGGTTCCCATAAAGAGGTTTACTTCTCCAAAATAGGATGGGCTCCCGTTCGGTGAAGTATGGTTTACCATGGCTAGTAGACCACCTCTTTACCAACGATGGGTAATCATTAGGATTTCCATATTACAGCTTACTCGGTCTTACTTTTGTCAGTTAGGGTCTCTTCCCACAAATGTATTATGTTCTATGCAAGTTGAATGATTTACTAGCATGTTTTGCTTCAAGCATTGATTATGCATGCCATATTGAGATTACACTTATCTATTTCTTATTATTATGCATTTTGACTATATTGGGTTATATATTTTAGCAAGCATCCTACATACTTAGTACATTCAAACGTACTAACACATACTCTATGCCTACATGATATTACCATATAGGGACCGGAGCACCATTTGATCATCCTTCACGTGGCTAGTTGATACTTTGGAGATAAACTTTGGTGATTCCTCAAGTCTGAGGACACTGACTACCTTGTTCTTGCTATTTTATGACTTTTTTATGTTGAACACTTGTTACTATGAAGGTGAGTTCAGAAATTGTCTTGGCCCCCGCTCCATTCCAGTTAAAGGTGTTGTTGGAAATTATGATGTACTCATGCTTGAGTTTGACTATTTAATTCTTTAATGATTATCACAGACTTCCCTTACTCCCACTTTCCTTTTTACTATATCTCTTATTGTTATTTACTTTGCTCCCACGACTGTAACGACCCCAAAAATTGCCTAAAATCGTGCCTCGAAAGTGCCCGAAATCTTATTTTCCATATATCTAAAAATCTGTTGGTTATTTCAAAAATCCAACTTTATATTTGTGATGAGGGGGTCACAATTAGGTGAAAAAGGGTCTAAGCTAGATTTAAGAGTGAAAGAGTAGCAATTATAAATTTTTAAGAGACGATTTCATGTGAGCTGTTCGTGATGTATCTGCGACATGCCTTGGGAGCACTTAGTATAAATCCCTCTCTGCGTCCTCTCTGTGATGCAGAGATGTGTTTTTCACCTGACAGTGTTTTCCTGTGCAGTCTAAAATATTCTAAGTGTTGGGCCCAAGTTTCCCAAATGTGTTTTTATCTATAGTTAGTCAAGTTTCACCCTTATATCATCCTAAAATTTCCCCATACTCCCCAATATACTTAATCATATTTACACTTCAAATTTCAAGACTCAAAACCCTCATCTGGATTTAAGGATTCTCTTCAAGCTTCAAGCCTCCATCTTCAACCTTCACCAAGGACTTCTCCAAAGCTAAGATATATGGTGTTCAACCATTGGATCCTTCCACCCATGGTAGCTAAACCCTCTTTTACTTAGTAATGTATGATTTAAAGTTGATTTTACCTATAGGTCCTGTATATTGAGAAATTTACTGCACAGTGATTTTAGTTCATGAAAGTATGGTGGTTTTAGCATGTTTTGAGCTCTAAACCTTGGATCTAATGTTGGATTTGATGTGGAGTTTTGATGTAAATGTCTTGGGGGTGTTGCAAGGTGTTCATTGATGGTTCTACAATAGATTTTCTTGCATGATTTCATCTCTAAATTGCATGCTCTTTTACCCCCATTACACACCCCCAAGGTGTTTTATAAAATGTCCGACTATGGTTTCTTGAGAAAATGAAGGCCCAAAGCATGAGATATGATATGAATGATGTTATGGTAATGAAAATGAGCTTATGTATATGATGAACTCTATATAAAGTGTTGAATTAAACCATGCCCGATTCGGGGAGACAAGAGCTCGAGTAACCGAGGGAAGGGTTCGTACTTCTCCACCTAGTGATGTGGCGGCATCATCACTAACCGAGATGGGTGTTCGTACTTATCCACCTAGGTGATTGGGCGACATTATCACCAACCGAGATGAGGGTTCGTACTAATCCACCTAAGTGATGGGGCAGGATCATCACTAACCCAAGGGGTTCATACCTTGGAAATCTAGCTTGGTCTCTTCTACATACATGATATTCTATATGAGCATGGATTACTTAAGCATGTTTTACTTATGCATTGATTATACATGCCATCTTGCTATATTATGCCTATTGCCTATTTTTATGCATGCTGATCATGAAGCTTATCTCTTGTTGCATTGCATTCCACATACTTAGTACATTCAAAAGTACTAATGCATACTCTTGCGTACATGATATCATAATGTAGGAACCAGCGCCCAAGTTGATCATCCTCCTCCTCCACCTGACCAGATGGTACTATTCCAAGCTTGTTGGTGAGTCCTCCATTTCGGGGACTTTGGTTTATGTTTTCCTCTTATATATGTATTGATACACTATCTTACGTTATATTTGACTATGAGGGTGAGCCTGGTTACTTTGCCTTGGCCCCTGCTCTATCTATGTATGTAGAGGTGTTTGTTAGACAAGTTATGTATTTATGATATGAGCTATGGTTCATTGTCTTTTGATGTTGATGTGCTGTAAAGCTTTCCCTTAACCCCAATGCCCCATTCTATTCTACATGTCTTTTATATGCTTTTGCGAACAAGGATGTTTAATGACAAGTTAAGAGGCTTGTTTGGGGTTCCTTCGAGTTCTCCATTCGCCATGTCACATCTAGGCCCTAGGCTTGGGTCATGAGAAACTTAGCATCAGAGCACTAGGTTGTTAGATCCTTAGAGTCCAACACACTGCATCAATTAGAGTCATTTTCATGGTTGTGAAGCACGCAATGACTATGAATAAGAGGCTATGAGGCTTTAGGAAATGTTTCCCTTCTTCATGCTCTAAGTCGTGCTATAGAGTAGTGATAAGTTTTTCCCCTCTAATGATTTTTCTTTGCTATGCTAGATCATGTAAACACTAAAGGAAGAAGTGCTCAAACTCTTAAGGAGCAACCTACCAATGGTGAGCTCCTGGATGCTCTTACTATGCTTGCCTAAGTGGTTTCCAACCAAGTCCAACAAGGGGCCCAAGCCCCTCATGCTACTACCCCGGGAGCTAGGGTAAGAGACTTCATGAGGATGAATCCTCTGATTTTCCATGGGTCAAAGGTAGATGAAGATGCACAAGAGTTTATCAATGAGGTCTACAAAATCTTGTCAATCATGGGAGTTGGGCCAAATGAGAAGGTGGAGATAAGCAGCGTACTAACTCAAGGGTGTAGCCCAAATTTGGTATGATCAATAGAAGGGCGAGAAAGGCAATGGCTATGTGGTGTTTTGGGAGAAATTCAAATTGGCCTTCCTTAATCGGTTCTTTCCTCTTGAGCTTAGTGAAGCAAAGTTGGTTGAGTTTATGAACTTGAAACAAGGTGGTATGAGGGTGAGGGAATATGCCCTCAAATTTAATCAACTTTCAAAGTATGTTCCTCACTTGGTGGCCGACTATAGGTCAAGGATGAATAAGTCTGTTATGGGGATTTTCGACTTGGTAAGTGAAGAATGCGGTCCTCCTTGCTTATTGATGATATGGACTTGTCTCGGTTGATGACATATGTTGAGCAAATGGAAGAGGAGAAGTTAAGAAAAAAGAAGGGGCCATGAGACTAAAAGGGCCCGTTTTGAGGGCAAGTTCCACAAGGGTGTTAGACTTCCACAAGGTCAAAGGCCTCCTCATGCTACAAATAGGGAGTTTGCCAATGACTTCCCTAGACCTCAAGGTAATGGTGGTTTGGCTCCTAATGATGTGTGTCCTAGATGTGAAAAGAGTCATAATGGCCTGTGTTTGATGGGTACTAGTGCAAGCTATGGTTGTGGGGAGCTTGGTCACAAGAATGTAGATTGTCCAAGAAACCGTGGCAAGGTTTGAGGTTCAAATGTGGCCCCATTGGGTAGAGGTGGTCCTAAAGATGGTGCCCCAAGTCATAACTGGTTTTATGCTCTACATGGGAGGCAAGGGGTTGGTGAGGTCCCCGATGTTGTTACCGGTATGTTGAAAATCTTTGATCTTGATGTATAAGCTTTGATTGATCCGGGTTCCACCCTTTCCTTTGTTACCCCCTTTGTTACTAAGAAGTTTCATGTCGAGTCGGAGTTGTTGCATGAGTCATATGAAGTGTCTACTCCTATTGGTGCATCTATTATTTCTACGAAGGTGTATAGAAATTGTTCGGTTGACATCTTGCATAAAATCCTACCTTGTGATCTTGTTGAATTAGATATGGTTGATTTTGATGATATTCTTGGGATGGACTGGTTGCATGCCTACTATGCTCTTATTGATTGTAGAACCCATAGGGTCAAGTTTCAATTCCCAAACGAACCCGTCCTTGAATGGGAAAGTCATGATGTGGTAGTAAGGGGTAGGTTCATCTCATGTATTAAAGCCCATAGGTTTATTTCCAAGGGGTGCTTGTATCATCTTGTGAGGGTTTAAGATATGGAGTCCAAAGTCCCTTCTATTGAGTCGGTTCCAGTTGTAAGCGAGTTCCTTGATGTCTTACCAAATGACCTTCTCAGTGTCCCTCCCGAAAAGGAGATAGATTTTTGCATAGATCTCCTTCCCGACACTCAACCTATCTCCATTCCCCCTTATCGTATGGCCCCGACAGAGTTGAAGGTGTTAAAGGAACATTTGAAAGATTTGTTGGAAAAGGGATTTATTAGACCTTGCTAATCCCCTTGGGGCGGACCAGTGTTGTCTGTGAAGAAGAAAGATAGGTCACTTAGGATATGTATTGACTACCGGCAACTCAATAGGGTCACTATAAAGAATAGATATCATCTTCTAAGAATTGACGACTTGTTTGACCAATTTCAATGGGCTAGCGTTTTTCTCTAAGATTGATCTTCGGTCTGGGTACCATCAAGTGAGGGCAAGGGAGTGTGATGTTCCCAAGATGACCTTCTGGACTAGATATAGGCACTATGAATTTGTGGTGATGTCCTTTGGATAGACTAATGCACCAGCCATCTTCATGGACTTACTGAATAGAGTCTTCAAGCCCTACCTTGATTCCTTTCTTCTGGTTTTCGTTGATGATATTTTGATCTATTCACATAGTAGGTAAGAACATATGGGCCATTTGAGGGTTATGTTGCAAAGCTTGAGGGAGGAGAGTTATATGCTAAGTATGACAAGTGTGAATTTTGGTTGAAGGAGGTTGCATTCTTGGGTCATGTGGTGTCGGGAGATGGTATAAAAGTGGAACCTCAGAAGACCGATGTGATTAGGAATTGACCTAGACCATTAACCCCATCAGATATTAAGAGTTTCTTGGGCCTTGCGGGTTACTATAGAAGGTTTGTGGATGGATTCTACTCCATTGCTTCCCCTATGACAAAATTTACTCAAAAGAAGATGAAGTTTGTGTGGACCGATGAATGTGAGAAAAGCTTCCAGACATTGAAAGATAGACTTGTGTCCGCTCCTATATTGTCACTACCGAATGGGCTTGAGGGTTTTGTTGTGCACTGGGATGCATCTAGAGTTGGTTTGGCTTGTGTGCTAAAGCAAAATGGTAAAGTCATAGCCTATGCTTCTAGGGAACTCAAGGAGCATGAAAAGAACTACCCTACCTATGATTTTGAATTAGCCGCCGTGGTGTTTGCATTAAAGATTTAGCTACATTATTTGTATGGGGTGCATGTTGATGTCTTCACCAATCATAAAAGCCTTCAATATGTCTTCACACAAGAAGATCGTAACTTGTAACAAACAAGGTGGCTAAAACTCCTTAAGGACTATGACATGAGTGTGAATTACCATCCGGGTAGGGCAAATGTTGTGGTAGATGCTTTGAGTCGGGTGTCCATGGGTAGCCTAGCTCATGTTGATAATGGTGAAAGGGAGATGTCTAGAGAGGTACATAGGTTGGCTAGATTGGCGATGAGGTTGGAAGATGTGGGTAATGGTGTTGTTGTGGTTGATGGTTCTAAATCTTGTTTAGTTGATGAGGTGATAGAAAAACAATATCTAGACTCCTCCTTGCTTTAACTGAAGGCCTTGGTGAAAGAGGGCAAAATAGAGGTTTTCTCACAAGGGGGAGATGGGGCCTTTAGATACCAAAGTAGGTTGTGTGTGCCATGTGTTGATGGTTTGAGGGAGAGAATTCTTGATGAAGCCCATAATTGCTCTTATTCTATCCACCCTAGTTCCACCAAAATGTATAGAGACTTGAGGGATGTGTATTGGTGGGGACGCAGGAAGAGGGACATTGCCAAATTTGTCTCCAATTGGCATAGTTTCCAACAAGTGAAAGCTAAACATCAAAGGCCGGGTGGCCTAACCCAAGACATAGTGATTCCTACTTGGAATTGGGAGTTAGTTAATATGAATTTTGTGGTTGGGTTGCCCAAGACTAGAAAAGGATTTGATTCAATGTGGTTGGTGGTTGGTAGGATAACGAAATCGACTTACTTTCTACTGGTCAAGACTACATATGGGGCTGCAGATATGCAAGGTTACATGGGGTTCCCATATCCATCATATCGGATAGGGGTGCACAATTGACTTCACACTTTTGGAGGTCTTTTCAAAAGGGTCTTAGTACCAAAATCATTATAGTTTGGCCTTCCACCCTCAAACGGATGGCCAAGCCGAAAGGACAATTTAAACACTTGAGCATATTCTTAGGTCATGTGTCTTGGAATTTAAAGGTAGTTGGGATGACTATCTTCCATTGATTGAATTTTCCTACAACAATAGCTATAACTCTAGCATTGGTATGGCTCCTTTTGAGGCTCTTTATGGGAGACGTCGTAGATCAGTGGTGGGCTAGTTTGAGGTTGGAGAGGTGGCTTTATTGGGGCCGAATATGGTTATGGAGGGTCTTGAGAAGGTTAAGATGATTAGGGAAAGGTTGAGGACAGCCCAAAGTCATCAAAAATCCTATATCTATGTAAGACAGAAAGACCTAGAATTCCAAGTGAGTGATGAGGTATATTTCAAGGTTTCTCCAATGAAAGGTGTGGTCCGTTTTGGTAGAAAGGAGAAGTTGATACATAGGTACGTTGGTCCTTGTGAGGTGACAGAGAGGCCTGGCAATGTAGCTTATGAGTTGAAGTTGCCTAGTGAAATGAATTTGGTCCAACCGGTGTTCCATGTTTCTATGTTGAGAAAATGTGTTGCCAATCATAATGGCATTATACCTCTGGATATTGTGGGTGTTGTTGAGTATAACTTGACTTATGAGGAGGTTCTGGTTTAGATCTTGGATAAGGAAGTAAATAGATTGAGGAACAAATAAGTGGCATCCGTTAAGGTCCTTTGGAGGAACCAATAAGTCGAAAATGCTACACGAGAGGCCGAAGAAGATATGCAAAAGCAGTATCCTTATCTTTTCCAAGCCACTCAAACCTAAGGTATTAATCCTAAGTCCCATATGTGATTTCTAGTCTTACATTTCAGCCCCCATGCTATTCACATGCATTCATGTTTAAGTTGGTAAACTTATGATGATTTTACACTTATGTTGAGAATTTGAAAATGGTGTTTTTCATGTTATATTGCATTCTTGTTGGGGCTGATTTTTTGATGATCACTCTTGTCATGTACGTATCTTTTACATTCGGGGACGAATGTTCTCAAAGGGGGAGATATTGTAACGACCCCAAAAACTACCTAAAACCGTGCCTCGGAAGTGCCAAAATCTTGTTTTCCATATATCTTAAAATGTGTTGGTTATTTCAAAAATCCAACTTTATATTTGTGATGAGGGGGTCAAAATTAGGGGAAAAAGGGTCTAAGGTAGATTGAAGAGTGAAAGAGTAGCAATTATAAATTTTTAAGAGACGATTTCATGTGAGCTGTTCGTGATGTCTCTGTGACATGCCTTGGGAGCACTTAGTATAAATTCGTCTCTGCGTCCTTTCCACGATGCGGAGATGTGTTTTTCGCCTGGCAATGTTTTTCTATGCAGTCTAAAATATTCTAGGTGTTGGGCCCAAGTTTTCTAATCGTGTTTTTATCTATACTTAGTCAAATTTCACCCTTATATCATCCTAAACATTTCTCAATACTCCCCAAAGCACTTAGACATATTTACACTCCAAATTTCAAGAATCAAAATGCTCATCCAGATTTAAGGATTCTCTTCAAGCTTCAAGCCTCCATCTTCAACCATCACCAAGGACTTTTCCAAAGCTAAGGTATTTGGTCCTGAACCATTGGGTCCTTCCACCCATGGTGCCTAAACCCTCTTTTACGTAATAATGCATGATTTAAAGTTGATTTTACATGTGGGTCATATATATTGAGAAATTTAGTTCATCAAAGTATGGTAGTTTTAGCATGTTTTGAGCTCTAAACCATGGATCTAATGTTGGATTTGATGTGGGGTTTTGATGTAAATGTCTTGGGGGTGTTGCAAGGTCTTGAATTATGGTATTGTAATAGATTTTCTTACATTATTTCATCTCTAAATTGTATGTTCTTTTACCCCCATTACACATCCCTAAGGTGTTTGATAAAATGTCCGGTTATGGTTTCTTGAGAAAATGAAGGCTCAAATCATGAGAAATGATATGAATGATGTTATGGTGATGAAATGAGCTTATTTATATGATTAACTCTATATGAAATGTTGCATTAGACCATGCTCAATCTGGGGGGAGAAGAGTCCGAGTAATCGTGGGAAGGGTTCGTACTTCTCTACCTAGTGATGGGGCAGCATCATCACTAATCGAGATAGGGGTTCATATACATCCACCTAGGTGATGGGGCAGCATTATCACCAACTGAGATGAGGGTTCATACTCATCCACCTAACTGATGGGGCGCCATCATCACTAACCCCAAGGGGTTTATACCTTGGAAATCTAGCTTGGTCTCTTGTACATATATATGATATTCTATATAATCATGGATTACTTAAGCAGGTTTTACTTATGCATTGGTCATATATGCCATCTTTCTATATTATGCCTATTATCTATTGTTATGCCTGTTGATCATGAAGCTTATCTCTTGTTGCATTGCATCCCACATACTTAGTACATGCAAGCATACTAATGCATACTCTTGCCTACATGATATCACTATATAGGAGCCGGTGCCAAAGTTGATCATCCTCCTCCTCCACGTGGCCAGATGATGCTATTCCAAGCTTGTTGGCGAGTCCTGCATTTTGGGGACTTTGGTTTATGTTTTTCTCTTATCTATGTATTGAGACTCTATCTTATGTTCTATTTGACTATGAGGGTGAGCCCGGTTATTTTGTCTTGGCCTGCTCTCCATCTATGCATGTAGAGGTGTTTGTTGGACAAGTTATATATTTATGAAATGAACTATGGTTCCTTGTCTTTTCATGTTGATGTTTTATAAAGCTTTCCCTTAACCCTAATGTCCCATTTTATTCTACATGTCTTTTATATACTTTCGCGACCAAGGATGTGTAATGAAAAGTTAAGAGGCTTGTTTGGGGTTCCTTCATGTTCCCCATTCGCCATGTCACGTCTAGGCCCTAGGCTTAGGTTGTGACAGCGAAAAAGGATGTGCAATTGATATGCTAAGAGGCTTGTTTAGGGTGCCTTCGGGTTCTTATTTGTCAATGTCACGTCTACACCCTAGGCTTGGATCATGACAGTAGATGGAAATTTTGGCATATTGATGCTTTAAACTAGTGGTAAGTTATGCGTACATTCTAACCTCCCTATACCTCACTTATGGAATTCCACTGGGTATTATATTGTTGTAGTTGATGCTTTAAACTAAAGGGCCTTTGGGGATAGTCTCCCACCTCCAATCTCATTCGTTGCTAAGTCATCATTCCACGAGAATACATATTCATATACATGCTTGAAATAGGAGCTTTAGTCTTTTCAAATCATAGTCATGCATATTTAGGCTAAAATGCCAAAACATACTTCATAATCATGCATACTCAGGCATAAAATCCAAATCAAATCATAATCATATGTTCTTGGGATCAAAGGCCAAACCATACTTCATTTTATACTTTCATACATAGAAATAGCTCATTCATACTTGTACATAGTGGTGTTAAAAACACCCATGGGGATCTTGAGCCATAACTTAGACGTTATGTGATTACATTCATGTCATAACTATTTTTGTGTTGAAAATATAGCCATAATCAAAATTGAGTCTTGATCCACATCATAAATCTCATGAAAATACTTGTTCCTACATACATATGTCATGAGGAATGAAGGAATAACATAGGTACTTGAAATTCATACTTAATATATCATAATTAGATACAATCATACTTAATCCATAAAGAAATCAACAATTGAAAATATACTTGAAACTATCCATGCATAAACTCATCGTAGAAAGAGACATGCATTTCAATTCTTATAAAATCCATGTAAATTGGCATAATAGGACTTAAATCACGATAAAATTATCAATTGAAATCCATCGTTAACTTGATTTCATCAATTTGAAGCTAATTCACAAAACCCACTTGCAAATCATACTTAGAAATCATGAAATTGAAGAAATAGATTTTGGGATTTCATGATTGAAAGGTAATCATAAATGAAACCACAGATATCTTGAAGCATTTATGAAGATTAATATGGATTAAACGAGATCTTGGAAGCCCACAAAAATCCCTAGCTTGAATCCTTTGAAGGAGTGACTAGGAGAGAAATTCTTAGGAGTTAATGAAATAAACTAAGTGTAAAGCTTGAATGAGGTGTTAGAATTTGTATAAGAGTTGTTTACGAGTGTAAAGGGGGGGGGACTAAAGTTCTTAAAAGAACTTGGGTATGGACCAAATTACCAAAAATATCTTACTAAAACTAGCCTTAAAAGTAATATCGAAAAGGACCACGGATGGCTTCACTGGTTGCGAACCTTTTCACGGTTCGTAACGCATCTCGTAAAAGTGACCCTACACTAATAGGTTTTACATAAATGGGCATAACATCTTTCTTCAAACTCAAAATTAGATGAAACTATATATGTTTGAAGTTAATTCAAAAATATTTAGTTTGGTAGGTCATGGGCTACCTGATTATTTTTGTGCAAGGAGATAGGACTATTTGAAATTGACCCGTATATTAATTCATGTGAAAAACTTAGCAAATAAAATTTGTTTGGACTTAGATTGATATAAGATCTCCATAATGACTATAAAATACATACTTAAGCTTGTACTTAAGGCTTAAAAGTAAATTTACCTTGAACTTGAAGGTTCTATGGAGATCCTTTGACTAGACCTTGAAAAAAAGATTTGCAAAGCATTTTGAGCGAGTGAATGAGAGGATAAGTGTTATGGAGTGACATAAATAGCTTAGAAATTGATTTGGGAGGTTAAAGGACTAGCCCCGCTTAGAAAGCCCTTGAAAGGTCACCTGGACACCTTCACAAAGGCACTTCACGAGCCGTGATGTGCACCGCGGGTCATGGTGCCCTCCGTGGAATGAAAGGACCAAAGATTCAAGCTAAGGGGCTCACCATTAAAGCCCTTCACATGGCGTGGTGTGCACCATGGCACGTGAATTGGCTCTTGGTGTGCACCCTCAATTGGACAATCCCCTTTTTATTCTGAGATAGCCTCCACGAGCCATTTCACGACCAGTGGTGCCTTTCACAGCTCGTGAAAGGCTCCTTGGAAGTACCGTTGGCCAAAATACTTGCAAAAACCATGTCCAACTTTATTTCACCCTTAAGAAGTATGGATACTTGCAAAATTTCTCCCGAAAATGCAATATCTAGCGTTGATATAATCTTACAACTTGCCGAGTATTATATTTAGCACTACGTTATGACACCCTCTTAGTGGGATATAGTCTACCTCTATAAGTAGGCTACTCGTTCTCTGATGTAGAGGCATCATTGAGATTGCATGTAATAATAAACATGGTCTTATTGTCACTATGGTCATATTCCCTTATATATATACAGGGCAGATCCACATATGATTTTGTGCGTGTTCAAGCACCCATTAACCCTGATATAAAACGTATATAGGTATATCAAAAGTACGATAAAATCTATATAATTAATGAGTAAGCACTCAATGCATAACTGTTAGATATAGCTTGTTGGTTTGTAAGAATGTATTAGAGCTTTGTAGCTATGAGGTCATGAGGTTGATCCCTAACAAGGATTTCTTTTTGCTATTGCAATTAATTTGTATATATTTATAAAATTGTTTAATTTATTGCGTAAAACATATGATATTTGGAAGTATAAATAATGTTATTATTACTCTGTTTAATTTTGTAAAACAAATCATCAGGCACATTAATATCAACATTAAACATAACTCTCCCATTAAATTTTTTTATGATTGTATGTAATTAGTTTTTACACATATACTTAATGAATGATCACAATGTATGTTAATAAAAGTGAACCAGTACTACATTTGAATCCTGGATCCGCCACTTTGTATATAAATTATGATTGAAATGTTTTCTAATGCCCCATTCATGATTTGAAGATGCATTGATCATTCATCATCTCTTGTCCTTTATTTAACTATGTGATTATGCATATTGAATATTATGATATAACATTTTCTTGTTACATTGCATGCCTACATACCTAGTACATTCCAACGTACTAATGCATTTGTCTACATTATATCATCATGTGTGGATTGACGACAACTTCATCACTTCTCTTATTGTGACTAGACTTAGGATTCTACTTTGAAGACTTAATGGATTTTCACTCTTTGGGAACAAGCTCTTATTTTCATGCTTATGTTGATTATATTGAGACTTTTGGATTTTATTCCTTATCTTGACGGTGAGCTAGGGGCATGTTTCCCGTCAAGATCTAGACTAGTAGAAGTATGTTTAGGGCATGTGTTGATATAATTCCCTTAATAGGAAGATTTTTTACTTTTATGTTTAGCATACTTTTAAAACTTCAATTCCACTTGCTTTACTTATGATTATGCTTGATTACCTTATGTCTGCTTATGATATGTCAAGAGGTTTAGATGGGATACTTGCGGATTCCACACTCGTAACGACTAGGCCCTAGGCTTGGATTGTGACATATGCTTTTATACTTTTTGAATTTTATAAATTTTTATTTTTGGAGTCTTAACTAAGAAAAAGTGGCACCCTTCGAGACGCAGAGATGATAATGATGATGTGCGGGTTCTGGAAGGTGGTAGGAGAATAAATTAGGTATGTTATTACTACTTATTTATGATTAGTTTACATTGGATGATAAAAATTAATAATTGATTCTTTAACTAAATTATTTTTGTAAAATATTAGCAATATAAAGATACTAAAGCAATAAAGGAAGACAAAATAATAAAGAGAATAGCGTGTAGAGAGTTGTTTTATTCTCTTCAAGTATATATTTACAAATGGTGAATAACACTCCTTTTATAGGATGAGAAAGTCATCCGTTTACAATTTTTTTTCCAATACATTATCTTAATGTATTAAAGGGATACATGCATGAGTGAATGAATCTACATTACATTAATTGATTTAGTGAATGAACATCCATAATAGTGAATGAATTCATAACACTCCCCCTTGGATGTTCATAGATAATGTGTCTTGTCAAAACCTTACTGGAAAAAATCCAGTGGAAAAAAGCCTAGTGAAGGAAAAAGAGTACACATATCTTGTAATACGCTTTAAATATTGCCTCATTAAAAACCTCACCAAGAAAACCCAATGGGACAAAACCTTAGATAAGTAAAAAAGACTACAACGCATATCATACTCCCCCTGATGAAATCTTTATCTGATATCGTGGAGACAATGCATTCTAATCTTATATCTTAGCTTCTCAATTGTTGATATTGGCAATACCTTAGTAAATAAATCTACAAGATTATCATTCGAATAAATCTATTGAACATCTATCTCACCACTTTGTTAAAGATTATGTGTGAAAAAGAACTTCGGTGAAATATGCTTTGTTCGATCCCCTTTGATATATCTTCCTTTCAGTTGAGCAATGCAAGAAGCATATCTTCATTTAATATTGTTGGAGCCTTTTTTTGCATAGAAAAACCACATGATTATAAAATATGTTGAGTCATTGATCTCAACCATACAGACTCTAGGTTGTCTTTATGAATGACTACTATTTCTGCATGATTTGAAGAAGTAGCAACTATTGTTTGTTGCATAGAACACCATGATATAGTTGTACCTCCATATGTAAACAAATAGCCTATCTGAAATTGGGCTTTATGCAGGCCAGACGAATATCCTGCATTGACATAGCCGATCATTTCTGAGTTGAATGCATTAGAATACAACAATCTCATATCAATTTTTCCTTGAAGATATCTCAATATATGTTTAACACCTTTCCAATGTCTTTTTATTGGACATGGTTGAATCTCACCAATAGACTTACTGCAAAACAAACGTCTGGTCGTGTGTTGTTGGCAAGGTACATAAGTGCCCTAATAGCATTGAGATATGGAGTTTTATCACCAAGAATCTACTCATCCTTTTCTTGAGGTCAAAATGGATCTTTATTAATATCGAGTGATCTCACAATCATTAGAGTATTTAATGGGTGTAATTTGTCCACGTAGAATCGCGTCAAAACCTTTTGAGTGTAGGTTGATTGATTGATAAATATCCTATTAGTCAAATGTTCAATCTATAGACCGAGAGAAAACTTTTTCTTCCTAAGATCTTCATTTTGAATTCTTTCTTCAAATACTCAATAGCTTTTGAAAGCTCCTTAAAAGTGCCAATGATGTTCAAGTCGTCAACATATACAGATATTATAAGAAAATTCAGATTTCGACCTTCGTATAAAAATGCAAGGACAAATAGTATCATTTTTGTACCCTTCTTTAGAAAATATCGCTACTACATATATCCTGATTGTTTCAATTCATATAAGGATTTTGAAGTTTTATTGAACAAGATTCTTTTGAATTTTTGTATCCAATGAGCCATATAAATATGTTGTGATCACATCCATTAGATGCATTTCAAGTTTTTTATGAACTAACAAAGTTATTAAATACCTGAAGGTGATTACTTTTATCACAGGAGGATATGTCTCCTCATAATCAATGTCAGGCCTTTGCGAAAATTCTTGTGCCAGAGTGTACTTTATATCTTATAACTTGATCATGTTTATTGCATTTTCTCACAAAGATCTATTTGTAACCAACTGGCTTGACACCTTCAAGTGTTCGAACTATTGGTCCAAAATTTTACATTTTTTAAGTGAATCCAATTATGTTTGAATTACTTCCTTCCATTTTGGCTAGTCATTTTTCTGCCTACATTCATTGACAGATCTTGATTCCAAATCCTTATTTAGTTACAGTATTTCAATAGCAAATTATAGGCAAAAATATTATCAACCACAATATTATTTTGGTTCCACTTTTTTCTCATCGAGACAAAATTTATTGAGATTTCTTCATTCTCATTATTTTCAGGTACTTGGAATATAATTTATTGAGATTTCTTCATTCTCATTATTTTCAGGTACTTGGATCTCCTTGGTGATTTCACCATTTGTTATGTCCCGGAGCTCTTCTTGAGCAATTCCCTCCATATGATTATTTTGATCATTTATTCCTTTTATTTTTCGAGGATTTTATCCTTGCGACCAATTGGTCTCCCATATTTTAAGTGTGATTTATACTCATTTGCATACTTTGCAAATAAATCAACTTTTGAACTTCTTGTTTGCATTGATTTATTCGAGGATCTAAATGATATAATGACAATAAATTTCCAATCTACCTCATTTTCCAATTTTTTGTGTTCTCCCCGTAATATTGGGTATACTGATTCATCAACATGATAATTAGCAAATCTTGTTATAAGTAAATATCCAATTCTAGACTCCAAATATTTTATAATAGAATGAGATTCATACCCAACATATATCCCCAACCTTCTTTGGAGACTCATCTTTGTGCATTGTGGTGGAGCAATTGGAACATATATCGCACAACCAAAGATGCTAAGATGGGAAATGTTTTGCTCCTGACCAAAAATCAACTGCAATGGGGATACACATGATAATCAGTTGGCTTTACGTGCACAAGTATTGTTGCATACAAAATAGCATGCCCCCATATTGAAACAGGAACCTTGTCCTTATCAATAATAGTCTAGCTATCAATTGAAGACGTTTAATCAATGACTCTACTAGACCATTTCGAGTATGGACATGAGCAACATGATGCTCAATTGTCATCCTAATGGATAAACAGTAATCATTAAATGCCTGAGATGTAAACTCACTAGCATTATCAAAAGACAAATTGTCTTTATTGCCTATTCTAGGAATTGTGCTTCTAACTTTATTATTTGGGTTGAAAACCTCACAAAGGTCATATTGCAAGTTGATAATAAGCACAAATGTGACCATCTTGTAGATACTTCTATCAAAGACCATATAATATTTAAATGATCCACATGCAGGGTGAATAGACCCACATACATCTTTGTGTATCCATTCTAGAAATACAGAGGATTCCACCCTAACATTAGTTCCTAATGGTTTGATAACCAACTTTCCTTGAGAACAAGCAACA
>JAPFFP010082830.1:0-22090 GCA_026153255.1 Solanum medicagineum | reverse complement strand
CATCATCATCATCATCATCATCATCATCATCATCATCATCATCATCATCTTCATCATCATCATCATCATCATCATCACCATCATCATCAACATCATCATCATCATCATCATCACTATCATCATCATCATCATCATCATCATCATCATCATCATCATCATCATCATCATCATTATTATTATTGTTTTCTATTTTCTTAAATCAAAATCCCCCAATTTTGATAACAACTATCAAGTTAAAATTTTTACTATTGACAATATTTTTCCATATTCCCAATTAGATCAACCCCGACTCACAGTTGGGTAAACATAGCAAACGACCGTTTATATTTCTTTTGAAAGGTATATTTTGGACTTTACTGAAAAATGGTGTCATTGCAGGGTATCAGTACACGTTGAATCCAATGGCTATGGAAGTGACTGGAGATATTGTGCTGCCACCACTACCGATAGATACAAAGTTCACAGTCTCAAGTGGGTTACTTCAGATGCAGTAGAACTGCGGGCTACTTGTGGGCTTACCATCAAAGGATCCTCATAGCCACCTACACTGAAACACCTCAATGCAGCTCGAAAAGACCCTATGATGTATTATTTTTTAATATCTCAAAATTCGTGTGGAATTTTACAAATCCAACTTTATATTCTTATTCAGAGGGCAAAATTGTGTGGGGTATTGGTTACCTACAAGTATATTCTACCAGTGCCAAAACAAAATTTTTTTTGATGAAATTTCACAATCAATGGCTGTCCGCGTCACGGCCGCAATGCGAACTGGACCCACCTTAGGTCAAAAAGTCTCTTTTTCACTCAAGAACAATTGGGTAATTACCCAGTATCTATATGCATGGGAAAACCTTCATTCATGGTCATTTTTAGACCCAAAACTCATGAAAAACACTCTCAAATTCCTCTTTAATCTTCACCAAATCCTCTATCCATTCTCCAGATTTTCAAGAAGTCTTTCTGGAATTCAAGAACCTAAGTGAAGTCCAAATCTTCTTCAAGTTCCATTCAAAAAAATTTCAAGTTTAAGGTATGTGGGTTTTGATTGTGGAGACCTTTCCTCCATAAGCTCAACCATTCCTCTCCTTCCTTGTGATTCCTTTTAAGTTATGATAACTCATGATGATTTTTATGAACTCATTCTTAATAAAGTGAAGAATATGACTACCATTTTATGACCTATGATGCATATTGAGGTGAAATTCATGACTTTCTAGTTCGAGTTTTTCAAGAAGCATGTTAGGTTGATTTGAATGATTCTATTATTTTATATTATTGATTTATTGATGTTTGTTAGTGCATATTATTATGAGAAAATACTTAATTCCATGAGAAGAATGTTATGTCTTGAATTCCCACATTATGGAGGTTAGAGTTTTAGAGATATGATATGGGTTAATTAAACTTTATTTTAAATTGGTGAATCTTACTACTCTTAAACATGAGTAGCTAGTAACTTTCATGATTCCATGAACAATTGTCAGTTCTCATTACTTAGGGAATTTTGGGATATGAAGTGGATGGATGGTTACTTCATTTACTTATGTGCATACTTCCTCTATTATTATTGTATATTAATTATGTCTAAACCACATGAATTTCATGAATTGGTGTATTGACTCATGTACCTCATTAATTCCATGTAAGGGGGTTTGCAAATTAATTTGTGGGCTACTTCAAGTATGGGTTGGGTGTCATAGACGCATATGGATATACATATTTCCTTCAAGTTTCAAAATCTTAAAGCTACTTTTGCATGTTTTGGCAAGAGAGGTGTTTTTTATGATAAAATTATGGGCTCCTAAGCATGTATTAAATTCATGAAAGGTTTCTATGATTTGCAAGTGATAAGTTGAGCCCAATTTCAAGATTCTACCCTCTTATGCGTCATTCATGTCTAGTTGAGGGATCAAACATGATTACTATTTTCACCCTCATCTTCAAGTTAAGCTCACTACTAGAGGTCAAACAAGTAAATGAGCAACTCATGCCATTTTATCATGTCCTTTACAAGTTGTTCATGATATGACTCTATGACCTGTGATATTCCTACTCTTGTGAGAGAATACCTAGCACCGAGTGGACTAGAGGCGATTACCAAAGTCCCAAAACTACGTACCATCATAGGTAAAGGGATTAGAGGCAATTACCCAAATCCCTAAGAGGCGAGTACCCTAAATATGAGGGCTTGAGCGAGTACCGGAGTCTGGGCCTGAGGTAAGTACCTGAGTCCAAGAACTAGAGGCGAGTACCAAGTTCACATGAGGCTTAGGGGATCCGCTTAGGCATTAGGAGGTTCACCTTGGCAAGTGACTTACCCCTTTCTTGTTGTGTAGGGGAACATCAGGACTCCATGAATTAGCTCACATGGTTTATGTCGGTTATGCTCTCTCTCACTATCTTTTTTGAATTCCCAAAGATTTAAGCTATGTGTCACTCTTGGTCTATGCTTTTCTTATATCTTCTCATGTCTCCCTTATGTCCCCAATATATTCCCTTATGATGATTATGATGGTTCCTTATTATTATGTCCAAATATGCTTACTACTATTGATGGTGTTTCAGATTCATATAACTCATCGTGGTAAGAACTCAAATGATTTTACCACCTATGTTTAAGTTCTCCTTATGTTCCCAATAGGGTCCCTTATGGTAAATTTATATGGTTCCTTATATCATGTCCAAAGGTGATTTAAAGTTCCTATATGAAACGAACCTAAAAAGTGCCTCGGAAGTGCCTAGAATCATAATTTCTATATATCTTAAAATTAATGCGTGATATCAAAAGTCTGACTTCATATACTTGTTTAGGGGGCCAAATTGAGTGAGGGGTGGGTCTAACCTTGATTTAAGAGCAACCGTAGTAAAATTTGAAAATCGCAAAAATGCGATTTCCAGAAAAGATCCGCGCCATGTGGTTCTGTGTATTTTTGTGGCCAGTTTTCTATCTCGGTCCAAGACTTTTGGGTCTTGGGCCTACGTGTTCTCATGTGTAAAAATACCTAACTTAGCCTTATTTCAATCTCATATCATTCAACATATTCCCAAATACTCTCTCAAACACTTAGACGATATTTCATCTCCAAATTTCAATTCCCAAAACTCATCCGGATCTTAAGGTTCTCATTCAAGCTTCAAGTCTACATCTCCAATCCTCTTCAAGGATTCTCCAAAGCTTAGCTATGTGGGTTTCTTTCATGTGTTCCTTTCACCCATGATGCCAATCTTTATTTTACCTAACATTGCATGATTTAACGTTGATTTACTCATGGGTCTTATTTATTATGAATTCCACTGCACACTATGTTGGGGTTTCAAGTAATTCTGATTGTTTTAGCATGTTTTAAGCCATGAATTTAAGATCTATTGTGAGGTTTGATGAAGTATTTTGATGTATATTGCTTGAGGGTGGTACCAAGTATCTATTGATGGTTTTACATTGAATTTCCTACCATGAATCCACTCTTTAATTACATGGTTTTACACTAGAACTACACACCCGCCAAGTGTTTCATAAAATGTCTGCTTGATGTATTTTGAGGAATTGAAGATTTAATGCATGTTTTATGAGTTGAATGACTTCATGATGTTGAAAATAATGTATGTATATGATATTATCTCTGCAGTGTTGGGAGTTGACCAAGCCTCACTCGGTGGGTTGTAAGCCTAGGTAACCTTATTGAGGCGTTTGTACCTCGATCGTCATGCTTGGGAGGTAGTAGGCTTGTGCAACCATGTTGAGGGATTTTTCCCTTGATAAACTTGTTTGGGGGTTTGTACCTCATCAACCTTGTTGAGGGGTTTGTACCTCATCAACCACGTTGAGGGGTTTGTACCTTATCAACTGATTGAAGGGTTCTTACCTCATTCGGCTTTCCAAGAGGGTGGTCGGCCTTGGATATTCACTAATAATGGTTACTCCTTACACATGTATTATTTTCTATATAAGCATGATATTACTTCTAGTATCATTCATATATGTCATATTGTTATGTGTTACTCATTGCCTATGCTTATGCATTTCGATTATGTTACTTATTTATTGTAGAATTGCATCCTACATACTTAGTACATTAAAATGTACTAACGCATACTCTATGTCTACATATTGTCACCATGTAAGATCCGAATCCCCACTCGAGCATCCTCTTCTATATCGCTAGTACGATTTCTCCCAAGCTTGTTGGTGAGTCCTCCATTTTGGGGATGATGTTTGTGATCATGCTATGTTCCAAGGCTATCTTTCTTTTATAAATGTATTGACTATGACTGGTAAGTTTGGTTGCGTGTCTTGGCCCTCGCTAAGTTCTATGGTGAGAGGTATTGTTGGACTTATTATGTAATATATTATGAGCATTGACTCTCTTTTTCTTGATATTTATGTTATGAAGTTTCCTGTTAGTCCCTTTTGCCCTTATTTCTAATCTATTATGTCATTTACTTTCTTCCGCTACCAATGATGTGTAATGATATGTTAAGAGACTTGCTTAGGGTCCTTTCAGGATCCCATGCGTCGTGTCACATTTAGGCCATAGGCTTGGGTTGTGACAAACTTAGTGTCAGAGCACTAGTTTGTTAATGGTTCTTGGCATTCAACACACCATGTCAATTAAGTTTTGTCATGGTTGCGTTTTGCACCACAACTATGAACAAGAGGCTATGCGGTGTTTAGAAAATATTTTCCTTCTTCTTACTCTATGTCGTGCTATAGAAGTTAAAGTAATTTTTCCCCCTTAACCATTATTCTTTGCTATGCTAGACCATGCCTAACATAAGAGGAAGAAGAGCCCGCACACCCGAGGAGCAACCGACTCATGGTGAGCTCCGGGATGCTCTTACTTTGCTTGCACAAGTTGTGGCTAACCAAGCTAACTAAGCGGCCCGAGCCCCTCATGGTCCTACACCGGCATCTCGGGTGAGAGACTTTATG
This sequence comes from Solanum medicagineum, assembly GCA_026153255.1. Lineage (NCBI taxonomy): Eukaryota > Viridiplantae > Streptophyta > Magnoliopsida > Solanales > Solanaceae > Solanum > Solanum medicagineum. Next base: position 17,157 of record JAPFFP010082830.1, on the reverse strand, counting down.
AGTATGAAACCCCTAGAATTCTGTGGGTCAAAGGTGAATGAGGACCCTCAAGAATTCATTGATGAGGTTTACAAGATTTTGGCTATCATGGGTGTGAGGTTGGAAAATAAGGCAGAGTTGGCTGCTTACCAACTCAAAAGGGTAGCACAAATATGGTACAATCAATGGAAAGAGGAGAAGGAGGGTCAAAAATATGCTACTTTGGGAGGAGTTCAAGGCAGCTTTTCTTAATCGGTTCTTTCCTCTTAAGCTTAGGGAAGCCAAATTGGTGGAATTTATGAATTTGAGACAAGGGTCTATGACTGTGAGGGAGTACGCCCTCAAGTTCAACCAACTTTCAAAATATGTTTCATACTTGGTGGCCGACTCAACGTCTAGGATGAATGAATTTTTGATGGGTGTTTCCAATTTGATGAGTGAGGAGTTCCAGTCCTCTATGTTGAATAGTGACAAGGATTTGTCCTATTTGATGACCTATGCCGAATAAATGGAGTAGGAAAAGTTAAGAAAGAGGAGGAGTCATGAGGCTGATAGGGCTCGTTTTGATGGTAAATTCCAAAGTCAAAAGGGTGGCTGGTTCCATCAAGGACAAGGGGTCTTCTCATGCATTACATAAGGGGGTTACCAATGATTTTCGAAGGGCCCAAGGTGCTGGGGATGTGGTTTTTAATTGAGGGTGTTCGAAATGTGGTAAGGGTCATAGTGGCCCGTGCTTGAGGGATACTAATGCTTGTTGTGGTTGTGAGGAAGTTGGGCATAAAGTGTTGGATTGCCCTCGAAAATTGCAAAAAAAGGTAAGGAGGTTCGTCCACAAGGTGCAAATACGGTTCCTTTGGAAGAGGTGGTAAATAATGTGGTGCTCCAAGGCACAAGATTTTATGCTTTTGCATGGGAGGCAAGGGGTTGATGAGGTGCCTGATGTTGTCATCGGTGTGTTGATAATCTTTGATTTTGATGTGTATGCATTGATTGATCTTGGTGCCACTCTTTTTTTGTTACACCTTTTGTTGCGAAAAAGTTCCATGTTGAGCCCGAATTGTTGTGTGAGTCATATTAGTTGTCTACTCCTATTGGTGCATCTATTGTTGTTAGAAAGGTCTATAGAAATTATCCCATTTGCATCTTGCACAAAATACTGCCTTGTGATCTTGTTAAGTTGGATATGGTTCATTTTTATGTCATTCTTTGGATGGATTGGTTGCATGCATACTATGCATCTATTGATTATAGAACCCTTAGGGTCAAATTCCAATTCCCAAATGAACCCATTCTTGAGTGGGAGAGTCATGATGTGATAGTCAAGGGTAGATTCATCTTTTGCATCAAAGCCCGTCAGTTGATCTCCAAGGGGTACTTTATCATCTTCTGAGGGTTAGGGATGTGGAGTCCAAAGTCCTTCCCATAGAGTCGATTCTGGTTGTAAATGAATTTCTTGATGTCTTTTCAAATGACCTTCCCAGTGTCCCTCCCAAAAGGGAAATAGATTTTGGTATAGACCTCCTCCCCGATACTCAACCCATATCTATTCCCCCTTACCGTATGGCCCCAGCGAAGTTAAACAAGTTGAAGGAGCAATTGAGGGATTTGTTGGAGAAGGGTTTTATTAGGCCTAGCCAATCACCTTGGGGTGCACCCATGTTGTTTGTGAAGAAGAAGGATAGGTCTCTTAGAATGAGTATTGACTACCAGCAACTTGATAGGGTCACTATAAAGAATAGGTATCCTCTTCCAAGAATTGATAATTTGTTTGACCAATTGCAAGGGGCTAGCCACTTCTCTAAGATTGATCTTCGCTCAGGTTATCATCAAGTTAATATGAGGGAGTGTGGTATTCCCAAGACGGCCTTCCGGTCTAGGTATGAGCATTATAAGATTGTGGTGATGTCTTTTGGGTTGACCAATGCATCGGCTATCTTCATGGATCTTATGAATAGGGTCTTCAAACCCTACTTTGATTTACTTGTTGTGGTCTTCATTGGTGATATTTTGGTTTATTCTCATAGTGAGGAGGAGTATATGGCTCACTTGAGGGTAGTGTTGCAAAGGTTGAGGGAAGAGAAGTTGTATGCTAAATATGTGAAGTGTGAATTTTGGTTGAAGAAAGTTTCCTTTCTAGGTCATGTGGTGTCGGGAGATGGTATTAATATGGATCCTAAAAATATGGATGTGATTAGAAATTGGCCTAGACCATTGACTCTGTTCCATATTAGGAGCTTCGTGGGGTTAGCAGGTTACTATCGGAGGTTTGTGAATGGGTTCTCTTCTATTGCTTCTCCCATCACAAAATTGACCGAAAAGAAAGTTAAGTTTGTGTGGACTAATGAGTGTCAAAATAGCTTCCAAACCTTGAACGATAAGCTTCTTTCTGCTCCTATATTGTTACTACCGGAAGAGCTAAAGGGGTTTGTCGTGTATTTTGAGGCTTCTAGAGGTTGTTTGGGCTGTATTCTAATGCAAAATGGTAAGGTCATAGCCTATGCTTCTAGGCAACTCGAAGTGCATGAAAAGAACTATCCTACCCATGATTTCAATCTAGCCACCATTGTATTTGCATTAAAGATATGGTGTCATTGTTTGTATAGGGTGCATGTTGATATGTTCACCGATCATAAGAGTCTCCCATATGTCTTCACTCAAAATGATCTCAACTTGAGGCAAAGAAGGTGGTTAGAACTTCTTAAGGATTATGACACGAGTGTGCACTATCATCTCGATAAGGCTAGTGTGGTGGCAGATGCTTTGATTAGGGTGTCGATTGGGTAGCCTAGCTCATTTTGGTAATGGTAGCAAAGGGATGGCTAGGGAGGTCCAACGGTTGGCTAGATTTGGCGTTAGGTTGGAAGATGTTAATAATGGGGGTGTTGTTGCTGATTGTTCTAAATCGTCATTGGTTGAGTAGGTGAAAGCTAAGATAGATCTTGACCTATCGTTGTTGGAATTGAAGGCATTAGTAAAGGATGGTCAGGTAGAGGTTTTCTCCCAAGGGGGAGATGGTGCCCTTGGGTACAAAGGTAGGTTATGTGTGCCTTGTAGGCTTGAGAGAAAGGATTCTTGATGAGGCTCATGGTTCTTCTTCCTCTATTCACCCTAGTTCTACCAAGATGTATAGGGATTTGAGGAATGTGTTTTGGTGGGCAGGTATGAAGAAGGACATTACGAAATTTGTTTCCAGTTGTCGCAGTTGCCAACAAGTCAAAGCCGAGCACCAAAGGGCTGGTGGCTTAACCGAAGACATAGAGATTCCTACATGCAAGTAGGAAGAGATTAATATGGATTTTGTAGTTGGGTTACCCAAGACTAGGAAGGATTTTTATTCTATCAGTGTTGTGTTTGATAGGATGACAAAATCGGTTCATTTTCTACCGATTAAGACTACATATGGGGCTGAAGATTATGGTAAATTGTACATTCATGAATTTATGAGACTACATGGGGTACCTTTGTCTATCATATCGGATCTTGGTGCTAAATTTACTTCACACTTTTAGAGGTCTTTCCAATGGGTCTTGGTACAATAGTTAAACTTAGTACCACCTTCCACCATAAAACAGATGGCTAAGCCGAGAGAACTATCTAAACTCTAGAGTACATGCTTAGGGCTTGTGTATTGAAACTTAATGGTAGTTGGGATGATCATCTTCGGTTGATTGAGTTTGCTTATAACAATAGCTATCATTATAGCATCGCTATGGCTCCTTTTGAGGCTCTTTATGGTCAACATTGTAGATCACCGGTTGGATGGTCTGGGGTTGGAGATATGACTTTGTTGGAACCAGATCTAGTTATGGGGGCTCCTGAAAAGTTTAGGGTGATTAGAGAAAGGTTGAAGATGGCCGAAAGATGCCAAAAGTCCTATGCTGTTGTGAGAAGAAGGGATCTTGAATTAAAAGTTGGTGACTGGGTTTATTTGAGGATTTCACCCATGAATGGTGTGGTTTGATTTGGTAAGAGGGTAAGCTAAGCCGTGGGTCCTCGATTGCAAAGTTGATTTTGAGGTGCCCATCATTTTGGGGAGACCTTTTCTAGCCACCGGGAGAGCACTAGTGGATATGGATTAAGGTCAGCTGCGGTTCAGCGTTAATGATGCTGAACTTGTGTTCGATATTTTATAATCCATGAAACACCCAAATGAATGCAAGAGTAAGGTGTGGACCCTCGATGATAGTTGACAAAGGAAGATGACAAAGTCCGGCCATGACATTAAACAAAGAACTTCTTGGGAGGCAACCCAAGCATTTTGATTATTATTTGTTTATTTGAGACATAGGGTAGTAGTTGTTGTTTGTTTTAAATTAGAGGACAATGATGCAACTATAATAATTTTGAGGATTTTTGTGCTTTGAGACTTAGTTTGTAGGTAAAAAGTGGAAGAACTGAATATCTGGAAAAATTGGACTTAGAGCAGCTCCTATGAGCAGGCGTATGAGTCGTTGTCTTCACTATGACTCATAGTCATACTTTGTAGGGGGAAATAATAAGTATTTGAAGTTGGCACATACACTACGAGCCAACCTTAAAATTTGTAGGATCCCCTACGAGTCGTAAGTGGGGTTTGTAGTGCCTAGGTATGATTCCTAAACATTTACCAAGTGTTGGGTCTAATACGTGACCGGGACCTCTAAGTCGTAGGATGACCTACGACTTGTAGTTCGGGTCTGCTAGCCCCGATTTGTAGTTTCTAAAATCTGACCCAGTTTGCTTATAAAAAGGGTCAAAATTATTTTTTGACCCCCAAATTCAATTTGCTAACCCTAAGTGGCGAGAGAAAACCCTTCCCCATCACCCACATCATTTCTCTGACCAAATTCCCAACTAACCATGTCATTTTTTGGCAAGGATTCCTTTGAGGGTTTCAAAGCGAAATTCGTCTCACTTTGCTTTGGTTCATTTGTCAATTCAATTGGTAAGCTTTTTGATTACATTTCTCAATATTTGTTGATAAGTTTGTTCCCTATATGAGTATAATTTTAGTTTGATCATGTTTAATCATTCCTTACATTGATTATTAAGCTAGACTTGTAATCTAGGGTTTATAGGCCTTCAAAGAATGGGGTTGTTGAGTGAACCTTATAGAAAAGCTTGAGTGGGTGATTATGAATACAACATTTATAGTGTTTGATACATAATGTCTTAATGTTTCTCCGATAGGGGTTTGAATGGTTGTCAAAATTGTACCTTAGGTGGTATGGGGGTGATTCCCTATGCTTGAATATGTGGGTTTGATTGAATCATTGTGAATGGTGATTGCACTTCCTTGGCATGTTGTGGACATGTCAAGAAGGAGTTTAGGTTGTTGATTGCTTTCGGTGTGCTTGACATTTGGTTGAACTGGTTTTGACTCTTAGGGATAATAGTCGTTTTAAAATGCCAATGCTAATATGGAATTGATTATGTGCCATTTAGATATGCTTTGCTCTTATTTGCATGATTAAGTTAAATTTGGTATTGAATTTGTGCTTGGTGTGTGGGAAATACTTAGGCATTGCAGGTGACTTCTGTGCTCAGCTACAAGGCACTCCTACGACTCATAAGTTCCTATATGAGTCATAGTGGCCCCTCATAACAGGCATCAATCACCTATAATACCTTCATTTTTCTCATAACAGACCCATGCATGATTCATAGTACTTGGTACTACTCGTAAGGATGGTCTCGTAAACTTTGCTAAGTTTTGAAAATGTTTCTAGAACTAGGTATGAGACTAGGAGTACGACTCGTAGGCCATCCTACAAGTCATAACTGCACCTTGTATCTGTGATCAGAAAGCAATTTTTAAGGCACAACTGGCTCTATGAGGTCAGTATACGACTCGTAGGTCACCTTATGAGGCGTAGCTGCACTCGTACCTGCATATCTGCAGTTGCATCACTGCATAGTTAATTTTGATTTGTTTTTGTTTCTTGTTCTTTGCTTTGTATTTCAGTGAATCAAACATATGGGATTTACATGTTGCTTTGTGCGTTGTTTGCAGATAAAATGCCTCCAAAATAAAAACTAGTTGTTCAAGCTTTCCAACGGAGGTTGTGGGATGAATCCTCCGACATCAAGCAATCTGAGGGCTCTGTGGAAGTCCACAGAGTCAGGCTAGACCTGGAGGCCAATAGACCTCAGACTCGAGCACTTGCAGCACAGACGCCTATGGAAGTGAGTAGTTCCTTCCAGCCTGAAGAGGAGGAACAACAGGGCAATGGAGACGGGTGAGATAGTAGCTTGACGCAAATAACCCCCTCACATTCTAGCTCCAAGTCTGAGTCAGAAAGCACATCTCAGCCTCAACAGGAGAAGGTCCAGTCTCAACCCTCGGCCAACCCCAGATGGTGTGTTGCGGCCATGAAGGAAATTTAGGACCAGGGGTTGGAGTTTAAAGTACATGGCAAGCCAGTCCAGCAATTTCATAAGGAGTTTAGGTTGAACTCTGCAGGACTAAATAGAGTACCTGGATTAGATGCCAGATTGGACGAGCATGGACTATGGTGGACTACACAGTGGCTGGGCAAATATGTCCCTTTTGTATTCCGTGAGTTCTATGCGGCATATCTTGCTACACTCCGGCGGGGGTTGCCAAAGAACAAAAGGCCAATTGAGCAGCCAAAGCTACGGGTGGTGACAGTCCGGGGGAGGAGAGTTGATATTTCGGAGGAGACGATCCAACGAGTGCAGTTTGGGCCTACTTATACAGCCTCTCAGTCCACTGCAGAGTACAATAGCCATATTTAGAAAATGAGGACAATGATGACTGCGAAGGACATCAGGGCTACGTCGAAGCTTCTACGATCGATCGCTAGCTTTATTTGTGAGGAGGGTGTTTGAGCCAACGTTTGTCACAAACCATACAGATCTTATCCACCTCTCATTCCAGGGCAAGTTCTTGTGGTCCATTATTCGTTGGCGTATTAGGCCAACGAATAATGATAATGTGATCACCCTCGAGAGAGCAATATTATTGGACAGCCTTCTAGCCAGGTATACTATAGATTGTGCCCGGATCATTTTAGAGCAGATTCATGAGGCTGCAGCTCAGAGGAGCACCTCACTGCTGTTTTCAATTTTGATTCATCGACCATACAGTGTAGCAGGTGTTTCTTTAACCCTCACGGGGACCCTCATGTAGAGGCCACACGCACTATGGATCCCAGTATGATAAAGGCTGATGAGAACCCAGTGGCCTTACCTCGAGCTATCCCACCTCCTATCGCAAAGCCATTTCTTCTCGAGTCACAAGTTCAAGATTCACCTCTAGCTCCTACGGGTACTACTCTGGCTACTACATAGGCCACACCAGCTGCCGAGATTATGCCTACACCATCCACCATCACCCCATCACCAGCAGCAGTGACATTTCAGGTTGACCCTCTTGAATTGCATGAACCCACTCTTGAATTGCATGATTTTATACTAGCACTACACATTCGCCAAGTGTTTTATGAAATGTTCGGTTGATGTATTTTGAGGAATTGAAGGTCTAAAGCCTGTTTTATGAGTTAATTGACTTTATGATGAGGGAAAGTAATATATGTATATGACATTATCTCCATAGTGTTGGGAATTGACTAAGCCTTACTCGGGGGGTTGTAGGCCCCAGTAACCTTGCTGAGGGGTTTGTACATCGATTGCCTCGCTCGGGAGGTGGTAGGCCCGAGCAACCATGTCGATGGGTTTGTACCTTGATAACCTTATTGGGAGGTTTGTACCTCATCAACCTTGTTGAGGGGTCTTTACCTCATCAACCCTATTGAGGGGTTTGTACCTCATCAACTAATTGAGGGGTTTGTACCTCATTCGCCTCTCCAAGGGGGTGGTAGGCCTTGGATATTCACTAATAATGGAAACTCGTTACACATGTATTATGTTCTATATAAGAATGATTGTACTTCAAGCATTATTCACACATGCCATATTGTTATATGCTACTCATTGCCTATGCTTATGCATTTCGATTATGTTATTTTTCTCTTGTTGTATTGCATCCTATATAGTTAGTACATTCAGATGTACTAATGTAAACTCTATGCCTACATGATGTCACCATGTAGGAACCGGAGCCCCACTTGAGCATCCTCCTCCACGTGGCTAGTACGATTTCTCCTAAGCTTGTTGGTGAGTGCCCCTTTCCGGTGATGATGTCTGTGATCTCTGAAGATGTTCACGCGGAATAAGAAAGAGGTCGTTGTCAGCAATTAAACTAACCGAGGTTAGGGTTGAATCCATAGGGAATACAGGGCTTGACTACAAGACTTCACTACTAATCAATACTAGTATTTATGACTACAATCTCTAAATGGGGGGGGGGGGTTTGTGATTCAAAAACAAAATAAAATAAGCACTAACTATAATGCAAGGAAACACTCAATTTTGGGGACAACTCGAGAATTGTGTTCCCTATGGTTTGTTGACTCGATTACCCTAGATAACATAAGTACAATTGGTGATTTGCATACAGGATGGTAACTTAGGCTCTTCCAGCCCTCTTGTGAAGGTGAAGGTTGAATTTCACCATGGAGCTTGGTCGGCCAAAATGACGTGCCAACTTACCAATACCAATAGTCCCAGTCAACTTCCCCTTGGTCAGGTTTGGTTGATTACACGAGAACACGTCAATCGAATTTTGTCATCTACTTTTGTTTTCCTATTCATCACTACCTTGGTAAGGATCGTGATGGTAGGTGAAGTTGGATGTTCACCACCACCAAACAACAATAAAAATGAAGGGAAATAGATAATACATGCAAAACCTAAATCATAGAAATGCAAGAAACCTAGGTTATTTCAAGTCAACTACCTATGGTTCCCACAAGCCTAAGTTGTGGGTGCTTAGCTACTCATGGCTAATGCAAAACACACAAAAATACATATGATAAACATAGTTGAGAGTTTTTCCAAAAACAATGAAGAGAATAGGCATCACAAGTTGCAAACCCACAAGCTTGATTCATCAACAATGAGTACAAGGTAAGATTTGCAACCCCCAAAATGGGATTTTCAATAGAAGACAATAAATTACCCTAAATAACTAAGAGAATATTCAAAATGTAATGGTAGATTGTCTACTTGTTGAACTCTCCCTCATAAACCTAACTTAAACTATATATAGTTTTTACAAAATAACCCTAAAATTTACACAGAAAAGATAGTTGGAAGCTGATAAGTCTTGCAGTTACGACTTGTAGGATTACCTATGAGTCGTAGTGGGAGTCTCGTATCAGGTTTCTTGGCATCTTTGTCTGAATTGGTATGACTCATAGGTAAAAGTCGTTTCTTGAGGTACGACTCGTATGTTTGTCTCGTAGTCTTGGTCTTTAGTTTTTGGTCTAACATTTTGGCTCTCTGATTCTTGCTACGAGTCCACCTATACGAGTCGTAGTGTGTATTATGACACATAGGATGTCCTCGTAGGAATGACCTTCACCTGGCAGATTTCTAATTTTGGTCTCTGGTTCCTGCTACGACACAACTGTACAACTCATAGCTTGAGTTACGATTCGTAGGTTGGCTCATATGGCCTATACTCCAGCAAAATCTGCAACTTTTCTTCAAAATCATGCCAACCTAACTTTTCTGCAAGATCAACACAAAAACACATCAAAACACTAAGAAGTCGCTTTAAGAACTCACACAATCCCTTGTTATAGGCACCAAATGTGTTGTATTTCGACAGCACATCAACACCCTCAACTTAGAATTGTTGCTTGTCCTCAAGCAATGACTCTATCTACACAGACAAAGAGAAATACATAGCAACTACACTAAAGGCATATATATCAACTCCTCATACTCAGGTACCCAATTACTATTTTTAAACTAGGATTGCAAAGTTATTGAGCAAACAGGAACATAATGAGATACCTGGCAATCTAACTATGACAAGCTAAGGGGCATCAACCGTCCACAATCACTGGTATAGTCATATGCTACTCATAGAGTGCAAATGCCCTCACTAGAAAGAAGTCCCTCATACTCACTCAAGAGTACTTAGATTTCAGGGAATGAGGAAGCATTCTCACTCTCACAATTGAAATTCAAGCATACTGACTAACAACATATGCTTGCCTCTATACTCATCTTTTGGCTTGGTGATAAAGTGGAGTTGGATCACTTTAGGACTTATGGGCTTGTATCATAGGTTCAGGGTGCTTTGGCATGGTATTTTGGGCAAATAGTGACTAAAGTTATCCTTGAACGATGTTTGCCAACACTTTCTGCTTTCATAATCCAACCCTTTTAAATCAATCCACCCTTATTCTACTATTTTGAACTTTTCTCGAGTGCTTTCTTTCTCTTTTTCAGCTATGCCTTGATTTCAAACTCTTTTTTTTTCCTGTTTTTTCTCAATTTAAGGAACTTTTATTCTTTTTATTCACTCGGTTTATGCTTTCTCATTTCTTTCTTGATTTCCCAACTAACTACCTTATTATTATTATTACTTTACCATAATAAGGGCCACCCTCAACTTAGGCTTTTAGCCTCAGGTGAAGTAAACAATATCCATTCAACAAACCAGGGCCACCAACTATAGCCACCTTCAACTTAGGCCTTTGGCCTCAATCAAGGTTCACATGTTCAAGCATAGACCAAGGCTAATATCAAGGTACTTCATTAAATAAGGTTAAGTCAGTAGAGTATCAAGAAAGAATGAGTGCATGAGAAGCTCAAGAATTTGGGACAAGGGATTCACTCACTTACTTGGTGGGTCATTTAGGCTAAAAGTGGTTTCACTCAAAGAGCAAGGGCCTAAGATCCTTTCCATCTCCACATCCCCAAACCAATCTTAGAGTAACAAGGCAAGTTCTTAGTCCATACAGAATGCATGAATGCAGCAAAATAAGCTCATATACACATGGAATTTGCATCCACAATCAAGTATAGACTCACAAGTTATGTTTTCAGTCTCAGCGTACCTTCACAATATCAGAACAAACATTGCCATATACTCAAAAATGTACGAATGCATCAATAATCACAACCTCAAAAAATTTTAGGGTACTCAATTTATCATCAAAAGTCTAAAGAATTGTTAAGAACTATATATGCCAACAGATACCATGACTATGCATTTAAAAATTATCTATACTTCCTAAACATGTCTGTTCAATAGAAAATTAAACATCCACAAGGAAAAAGAAACATGGCAAGAAAACCTTGTTGTCCTCTAAGTAAAAACAAGAACAAAAACAAAACACAATAACATAGAAATATATACATACATCCATTAAAAACCAAAAATAAACATCCAAAGTAGAAGTAAAAATAACATCCAACAGAAGCATATTTAACCACAACCAAAAACCAACATCATAAAAAGATTGTTTGAAAAGAAAACAAAGCATCCAACATGACAAAATGAGCAGTAGGGTCAAAAGAAGTCAAACATCGCGGTACATCAAGCACCAGTCTTTGATTGGTCTGTGGGGTCCTATGGTTGTCTCTCCTCCTCTCCTGAGTGTCGAAAGTACCCTATCCAGGTGTGCTGTGCTGTGCTCTCTCTCACTGAGTATCCACCAACAAAAGCGACTCATGCACCGCCTACTCGGGTATGGGCTCCTCCTTTTGTCTAGCCTTCTTCGGGGTTGGTTTTGGGTCAATGTGCTCGAGGGGCCTCTTCCCTTTAGTGTTCGGATGGTTAATGAGCCAATCAAATGCCTCATATTCTACTGGTGCTCCCTCCGGGGCTGCAATAGTGATTGCTAAGATATATAATAAGTCAGCCTTGAATTTGGCCAACTCCTCAGTAACTACGCTCTCATCGGCAGGCCTAGCTCCTTCAAGCCTCTTGTGTACTCTAATCTCAAGCGTATCAGCCCTAGCGTCAACAACTCTGACTCTCTCATCAATAAAATCTCTGTAAAATGCCTTCATCCTCTCCTCGAAGTCCCGAACAGTCTAATTAATTAATGGCCGAACCTGTGCTGACAGCTTAAGCAACCTGCCCTCTGCTACAGACACCCTGTGCAATAAAGGTTGAAATGCAACAACAGAAAAAAGAGAGTCAACCTATACAGAGATGCTGCTAGTGTTGGAGGATGGTGTAGACGTGATCTTAACCGCTGGCGTGGGCTCTGTAGTAGCTGTAGTAGTGCCATAAGTAGCTGAATGTGAACATGGAAGCTGAGGCTCCACCGAGAATGGCTATGGCATAGGAGGTAGGATCGTTGAGGGAGCTGCTCGTGGTAAGGCCACCAGATTCTCATTAGCCTTTTTATCAGGCTGAGAGCAGTAGTGCATGTGGCCTCTACATGAGGGTCCCTGTGAGGGTCGATGGGAAAACCATCTATAGGATCTGCATTGTTTGTGACCCACGTCGGCCTGACACCCTCCTCGCAGATTGGACTGGCTATCTATCGTAGCAACATAATCTTGGCCCTGATGTCCTTCCTTGTCACCACTATCCTCATCTTCTCAATACAACTATCATACTCCATGGTAGACTGAGAAACCCTATAAACAGGCCGAAACTGCAATCATCGGATCGTCTCCTCCAAGATTCAACTTTTCTCCCATGAATTGTCACCACCCGTAGCATCGGCTGCTCAATTGATCGTTTGTTCTTTGGCAACCCTCGACGAAGTGTAGCAACATACGTCGCATAGAACTCATGGACTGCGTAAGGGGTATATTTTCCTAGCTGCTATGTGGTCCACTGTAGTCTGTGCTCATCCAAACCAGCATCCAATCTGGGCACTCTATCCAAGCCTAAGGCATTCCATCGAGACTCCTCATGAAATTGTCAAATTGGTTTGCCTGGCCCCTTATGCTCTAACCCATGGTCATATATCTCTTTCATCCTAGGCATGCACCATCTGCAGTTGTCAGGGGTTCGGGACTGGACTCACTCTGAACCTGAGTGAGAGAGGGTCATCTGTGGCAAGATGCTATCCCCATTACCCTATTTTTCCTCCTCTCTAGGCTGGGAGGAACTACTAACTTCCATGGGCATTTGTGTTGCAAGTGCTCGATTCTGGGGTCTATTGCCTCTAGGTCCATCCTTACTTTGTGGACTTTCATAGAGCCCTCTGATTGCTCGGTTTCGGAGGATTCAACCTGCAACCTCTATTTGAGAGCTTGAATTGCCCAGGCCGATTTCGTGCCTCGTAGCACATGTCCAATGCCAAATGATATGCCAAGGCCGATTTCGTGCCGAAAGATGAGGACGCACCGACAACCATAGATGGCCGACGTCGGCAGCACCATGCACACATCAGCAGTGCCATGCGCGCACCGATCGGCCGGGCCTGTCCATCGCCAAGTGACGTCAGCAGCGCCATACGCGCGTCGGCCCAGCGAGCCTGCCCATCGCCAAGCGGCGCAGGGTGCACGAGCGTCGTGGTTCCATGGTGCCCGGGTGCATGAGCGCCATGGTGCCCAGGTGCATAAGGCATATGAGCATCATTATGCCTAGTTTGGATGAGCGCAATGGTTCATAAGGTGCATGAGAGCCATGGTGCACAAAGTGCGCAGGGTGCCATGGTGCCCAGGTTCCATGGTGCTCAGGGTGCCATGGTGCCCAAGCGCCAAGGTTCAATGGCATGGCACAGCCGTGGAGGCATTTTATCTGCAAACAAACCACAAAGCAACATGTAAGATCAAGATGTTTGATCCATTATAATACAAAACAAAGCACAAGAAATAAAAACAAATAAAAAGTAAAAATTCACTGATGCAGCTGCAGGCTAGCAGATACGAGTGTAGTTAAGACTCGTAGGTCACCCTATGAGTCATATACTACCCTCGTAGAACTAATATGCCTTCAAAAATGTTTTTAGATCCCATAGATGAGACATAGTTATAACTCGTAGGGTGACCTACGAGTCGTAGTTTGGACTCATAACCATTTTCAGACACATTTTTTTAGTATTTAGGTAAGCTTACGAGACCCTCGCTACGAGTTGTAGCAGACACTATGAGTCGTATATGAGTCTCGTATGATAAAGTTGAAGGAACCACATATGACTAATGCTTGCTATGAGGGACCCTTACGACTCGTAGAGGAACTTACAAATCGTATGAATGCCTCGTAGTAGAGAACAGAAGGCATAAGTGGTGCCTAAAATTTTACCATAACAAGCACAAATCAAACACATCATTAGGAATTCTTGAGCATATAAGAAGAATACAATATACTTGACATATAAGTAATCCTTCAATAATAGCAGAAATGCAGAACAACCATCATCCCTAAGAATCGAACTCAATATAACGGAACATCAAGCACACCGCCAACAGAGCACATTTAAAGTTCATACTTGATAATCTTACAAAATTCTATGGGATGCACATTCTATTCAAAATAATTCAATTATATCGCCCAAGTTAAAGCATAGACATTACACCTATACCTCCTAAATTTCAATTCTGACAACAAGTTAAACTATGAGCGGGAAACAATGAAAAAATACAACCCATGAATTATAACATTTAAATCTACCATAACCCATTCAAGAATTTTAAAACTGAAGTTGGAATCACAAAGCACACAAGCCCTGGGTTTCTTGTCTTGCACAACGATCACAACATGGCATGGTTGGACTTAGCATACACCTAACTTAGTAACAGGCTCACCATAAAAGAGTGCTAAATTTCACCGTGAAGCTTACTACTCGATCGAAGAAGCAAACCAATGAGAAGAGGATCGAATTTCACGCTGAAAACCTAGAAAATAGTGACTTCATTGGAATCCTTGCCAAAAAATGAACATGGGTAGTCAAGAATTTTGTCGGAAAAATGACATGGATGATAGGGAAGGTTTTTTCATTGCCTCTTAGGGTTTGAAAATGAATTTGGGGGTCAAATATTATTTTGACCTTCTTTTAAATGAAACTGGGTCGGCCTTTAAAATTCTGCAGATTGGGGCTAAGAGACCCCGACTATGAGCTGTAGGCTGTCCTATAACTCATAGGTCCGGGTCTCGTAGTAGACTCTACACTTATAAAAATTTAGAGTCATACCTGGGCATTACAAACCCTACTTATGACTCGTAGAAGGCATTACGAATTGTAAGGTTGGCTCGCAGTGTATGTGCCAACTTCTGATACCCACTGATTCCCTCTACGATACATGACTATGAGTCGTAGTGAGGACTACGACTCATCCACTTGATTGTATAGGCTGCTCCTAGTGCCATCTTTCAGATCTCAGTACTTCAATTTTTCACCTGTAAACCAAATCTCAAAACACAACAATTCCCAAAATATTACAACTGCACCAATGTCTTTCAATCATAAATCCAACTCACAGCTTCTACCTAAGAATTTCAACAACCTAAAACACTTGAAAATAAACCAATAGTTATCAACAATTCTTGGGTTGCATCCAGAAGTGCCTTATTTAATGTCGTGGCTCGACTTTGCCATCTTCCTTCATCAACTATTATCGAGGGTCCACACCTCACTCTTGCACTCATCTGGGTGTTTCATGGATTGGCAAATGATGAACACAACATTTGCATCATCAACCCTGAACTGCAATTAACCTGAATCCATATCCACTAAGGCTCTCTTAGTTGCGAGAAATGGTCTCCCCAAGATGATGGGAACCTCAAAATCAACTTCACAATCAAGGATCAGAAAATCCACCGAGAATATGAATTTATCCACTTTAACAAACATCCAAAAGGATTCCCTCCAACTTTTTAATGGTTCAATCCACCATAAGCAACCCCATTCTCATTGGGATAGGAGTACCAAGGCCAAGCTTTTTGAACACCGTAAGAGGCATTAGATTTATGCTTGCTCCTAAGTCACACAATGATCTTGCAAACTCAACATCACCAATGGTATAGGGGATAGTCAATGCACCATGGTCCTCTCTCTTTTGAGCAAGGCTTTGGTCATAATCACACTACATTGTTGGAGTTCTTGCAAGAACTCTTGGCTCAAAGTGCGTTCCTTGGTGACAAAATCCTTCATATATTTGGCATACCCAGGTATTTTCTCTAAAGCTTCTAGAAGGGGAATGTTGATGGAGAGTTGCTTCAATATCGAAAGGAAGTGCTTCAATTTACCCTCCTCTTATTTTCTCTTAAGCATTTGAGGGAAAAGAGGAGGAGGTTTGGGAATTGATTTCAATTTCTCATGCTCTTTTATCTCTTGTTGTTGTATCCCAACAACCTTTGGATCTTCTCCCTCAACCAAGACTTCACCACCAAGACCCTTCTCATCAACTTCATTAACAATTACTGGCATAGGGGGATCCATGGTGCTCTTGCCACTCCTAGTCATCACCGCCATGCAATGCCCTTCATTCTTTGGGTTTTGAACTGTATTGCTTGGTAGGGTACACTTTTGGCGCTGATTCAATTTTGAAGAAACTTGTCCGAATTGTCTGGTTAATAATTATGGTAACGACACCATAATTTATGTTCATGCTCCAATAAGAAAGTAGTCGTTGTCAGCAATTAACCTAACCGTGGTTAGGGTCCAATCCACCAGGGAATATAGAGGTTGACTACAAAACTTCACTACTAGTCATTAATAGTATTTATGAAAACAATCTGTATATGGGGGGGGGGGGTTGTGATTCAAAACAATATAAAATAAAGACTAAGTATAAAGCAAGGAAACACTCAATTTTGGGAACAACTCGGGAATTGTGTTCCCCAAGGTTCGTCAACTCGATTATGCTAGATAACGTAACTACAATTGGTGATTTGCATGCAAGATGGTAACTTAGGTTCTTCCAGCCCTCTTGTGAAAGTGAAGGTCCAATTTCACCAAGGGGCTTGGCGGCCACCGTGGCGTGCCAACTAACAATTACCAATAATCCCCAGTCAATCTTCCTTTGGTCAGGTTCGGTTGATTAGACGAGAACGCGTCAATCAAATTTTGTCATCTACTTCCCTTTTCCTATTTGTCACTACCTTGGTCGGGATCGTCATAGTAGGGGGGATTTGGTGTTGGCCAACACCAAACAACAATAAAAATGAAGGAAAATTATTAGAACCCGTAAGTCCTTAATTAGTTCAATTTGGTAAAGTTTGGGACCAAATGTAAATTTCTTCGAAGTGTAGTTCTTAAGAATTTAATTGTTGTGGGGTCATATGTTGTGGGTTCTTTTGATTGGTCCAAGTGGGAGATTAATTTTTCTATACATATATATATATATATCTTGTACAAGAAGAAGCATTCCCACACTTAGAAAAATTTAGAGCAACCAAGAGAAGCTGAA
>JAPFFP010082822.1:0-20220 GCA_026153255.1 Solanum medicagineum | reverse complement strand
ACCATCTCTTCTATCTCAATCTGCTTCAGGACCCCTGTTCCGATCACAATAACCACCTAGGTTGTCTCTATAAGCGCCATCTCTACCATAGTTCTAAACTTGGTTTCCTTAACCTTGGTGCCAATAGTCCTGATTGGATCCTTGAGTGTTGGTCCGGAAACTCCCCATCTGATCATTCACAAAATAAGCATCCTTCTAAAAATAAGGCTCCTTGTACATGGGTGCAGGTGGAGGTTCCTGAACTACCACATTTACTCTTGCTTAGTTTTGCCTGATAACCACATCCATGCTTGTAGAAAGCTGAGTAAGTTGTTGTATAATCTCCTCATTAATTTTGGCTTTCTCTGAACCAACACTCGCAGTATATGAATACTTTGTGGAAGCTCTATTCCATTGCCCACATGAACGATTCATCTTGACACTTGTTCCATATGCTCTGCAATCCTTGAAAATGGTTGATCTAGAAACATACCCCACATAATAGTATCAGCACAAGACTGACTATTCTGATTAAGGGCACGATAGAAGATCTCCAACAAGGCATCATCAACTATTTTATGGTCAGGGATGCTCCTCAAACACTTGGTAAATCCCTACAAAGTAGTACTTATCGAATCACCAGGAAGTTGCTCAAAGTTGTTGATCTGATCCTTCAATTTGAACTTCTTCGATCTTGGGAAGTACCTCTCCAAAAAGGCCTTCTGCAAATCTTCCCAACTAGTGATTGAACTCTGCAGGAACAATAGCTCCCGTCACATCTATAGCCATAGGATTCAACCTATATTGATTCCACTAGTAAGCATTGTCATTGTAATCCCGAGGCTTTGGAATGTTCACCAAAGGAGGTAGATTTTTATTCCCATCATCATCATTGTTGTTCCGATTCAAAGCTGCATTAGCCGCGATGATGGCATTTTCTTAGGTTATTATTCTTGTAATTTTTTGGATCTATGGATCAGGTGGAGTTAAGGGATTTCTTGACTACTAGTGTAGGGCATACACTAGTAATATACCATGCAAAGAAACAAAGACAACAATAAAAGTAAAATTCAAGGGAACTAAGGATTAACACTCGAATTACAATTATTAGTGAATTCAACTAAGTCTAGCATTATTCCCTGACAACGATGCCATATTTTTGCATCATGCCCAAGTTACACCTTTCTTTTGGAGGATAAAGCAGTGGTTGTTAAATATAAAACCTAGCCAAGATTAGGGTTGAATCGCACAAAGAATAACAGAGACTCACAACAATTCACCAATAAGCAATTCAAAGAACTAATCAACTCAATTCCCCGAAAGGGGGCTGGTTTGAAGTAACCAATAAGAAAACAAACTACGCTAACTATAATGGAAGAGAATCAATAATAGAGAGCAACTTGGGTAGTGTGTTCTCCATGATTCACCAACTCAATAACACTGGATAACCCAACGTTTGACTAAATTATAACATGTAGGACGGTATTTTAAGTTCACCAAGCCTTTTTGTCAAGGTGAGAGGCAAATCTCACTATGTGACTTGGCCCATCTCTATAATGTGTAATAATAACCATTACCTATAGTCCCAGTCAACCTCCCTTGGTCTACTTCGGTTAATTAGACAAGAACATATCATTGAGTCTTGTTAATCAATCTCTTTTCATATTCACTGCCACTTGGATTGGGAAGGTAACACTAGGAAAGTTCTAATGCTCGCCACCACTAGAAAACATGCGAAAAGAAGAGAATTGATTAATACATATAAATAACCATTCTAAGAATTGCAAATTACCTTGGTTTATTTGGTTAGATGTTCATGGTTCCCACAAACCCAAGTTGTGGATTTAGCTACTAGTGCTATAGGTAGATGAAGAAATTATGAACTAAGAAACATAATTAAAACTTATCCAGTTGAATTAAGAATCAAGCAAATCCAAATTGATTGAGAATCACAAGATTTGAAGATCAAATTAATTCACAAGTGTATTCTCTCAATTTTCACTCTAAGTATTGTATTCTAACCCTAATTACAATGAACTAATGGCTCTCCATGAAAAATGACCTAAAAATACTATTTATCGTAATTACAATTAAGTCCTTAATAAAACAGAAAAACTAGTCGATAGACTAAATGAAACCTATTTACAACTCGTAGTTGCTTTTGCGAGTTGTAATCGAGGTCTCGTAATCAGCTCTTAGGATCTTGGACTTCACTTCTGCAAATCATCTTCATGACTCATAAACTGATTTACTACTCATACTTCAAACTCGGACGCTTCAACTACTTCAAACTATCCCTCTTTGGAAATCTTCATGAAGCCTATCTATACGACTCGTAGAATGCTGTTGGACTCATATACAGGTTCATGGATTTGAACTTCAGATGTCAACCTTCACTGGAATTTATCACAAACTACCTCTACGACTCGTAGACTGCTTTACGACTCGTAGAGGGTCGCGTAAAATCAAGAAAAAAACCCAGAAAACTCTACAATTTTGCCCCAAAGTCATGCCAACTGCTTTCCTGCAACACTAGACACATAAAAACCATAAATGTTGCATTGAGAACACACAAAATCCTAAGGTTTAGGTATCAAAAGTGCTGTATTTTGACAGCACATCAGATATGGACATCGGAAGGTTGATGACTTGTGTATAACAAATTGATAAGGAGAGATAGTAAGGCATGGATGAGTATAAAAATAAGAGGGCCAAGACATCTACTCATGAGGTTAGGAAGAGAAGGAATGGGAATGGGAATGGCAACAGATTTTAGTTAGGGCCAGCACCATCATCTACTAGTGTTCCTGTGCCTGGAAATGAGACTGAACAGAGGTTTAACAATTTTGGTGCCAAGGGATCTTAGTTAGAGGCTAGTGTGGCTCAAGGTTTACAAGGTAAGCCACTGTGTGGTAAGTGTGGCAGATTACACTTGGGAAGTGCCGTTAGGAAAGTGATGCATGTTTTAGGTGTGCCCAATTGGGTCACATTTAAAGAGATTGTGCAAAGAGGGGTGACCAGGCTCAATCCTCTACACCAACTCCACTATTTAGAGGAAATAAAAAAGGTTCTATTTCAGGCGCAAATGGAGCTACAAATCGTTTGTATGCCATGGGTAGTTGCCAAGATCAGCAGAACTCCCCAATGTTATGATGGGTATGATTCGAGTCTTTACTCTTGTTTGCTTTGTTTTGATGGATCCTAGTTCCACATTGTTATTTGTGTCTCCTTATGTGGCCAGTAGATTTGATAGAACTCCTAAGTGTCTTCTTGAACCCTTTGACGTTTCTACTTCAGTGGGTGAATCTATTCTAGCTGAGAGAATTTATAGAGATTATGTAGTGTGTATCCATATACTATTGTTGATTTGATTGCGGAGATAATCAATGTCGATTTGATCCTTGGTATGGATGGACTACATGCCTATTATGCCTCCATTGATTGTAGGACACAAATCGTTAAGTTTCGATTCCCGAATGAGATGGTCCTAGAGTGGAAGGGTGATTCTATTATGCCTAAGGATGTGTTTATTTCCTACCTAAGGGCTAGGAAGCTAATCTCTAAGAGTTGTGTCTGTCATCTCGTGCTAGTCAAGTATGATGATGTTGAGCCTCCTATTCTTGAGTTTGTTCGGATTGTGAATAAGTTTCCTGAAGTGTTTCCTGAAAATTTACCTGGAGTCCCTCTTGATAGGGAGATTGACTTTGAGATTAATGTTCTCAACGATACCCAACCTATCTCAATTCCACCTTATAGGATGGCCCCTCTAAGTTTAAAGAGTAATTGAGAGATTTGTTAGAGAAGGATTTTATTTGGCCAAGTATTTCTCCTTTGGATGCTCCTGTCCTATTCATGCAAAAGAAAGATGGGTCTCTCAGAATATGTATTGATTATAGGCAACTGAACAAGGTCACAGTAAAGAATAAATATCCTCTCCCGAGGATAGATGATCTGTTTGACCAACTTCAAGGTGCCTCTTGCTTCTCAAAGATAGACCTCAGATCTGGTTATCATCAGTTGAAGGTAAGGGAATGTGACATCTGAAAGATAGCCTTTAGGGATAGATATGGATATTTTGTGTTCTTGGTCATGTCCTTTGGGTTGAAAAATGCACCTGCAACCTTCATAGACTTGATGAATAGGGTATTCAGACAGCATCTTGATGTGTTTGTAATCAGACTCATCAACGACATTTTTTTGTATTCTAGAGATGAGGAGGAACATACCGATCACCTCAGAATTATCCCCCAAATTCTTAAAGGCCATGAGTTGTATGCAAAGTTTTCGAAATGTGAATATTGGCTCAAGTTTGTGGCTTTTCTAGGACATTGTCTCGAGAGATGGTATTTGAGTGGACATCCAAAAGATAGAAGCGGTTAAGAACTGGCCTAAATTGACCTCTCCAATGGACATAAGAAGTTTCTTGGGGTTGCCAGGCTACTACTGCAGATTTGTTGAGGGAATTTCTTCCCTATCCTCACCATTGACTATGTTGACTCTGAAGAAGGTCAAGTTTAAGTGGTCCAATGAATATGAGAAGAGCTTCCAAGAGTTGAAAAACAAGATTGACTATTGCACCAATCTTAACCATCCATGATGGGATAGAGGACTTTGTGATATATTTTGACACATCTAGAGTTAGATTGGGTTGTTTGTTGATGCAGAGGGGAAAAGTGCTAGCCTATGCTTCCAGACAGCTGAAGGTTCATGAGAGGAACTATCCAACCCATGATCTTGAGTTGGCAATGGTGGAATGTGCACTTAAGATTTGGTGTCACTACTTATATGGAATACATATGGATATGTTTACTGACCATAAGAGCCTGCGGTATGTTTTCAATCAGAAAAAGCTCAACTTGCGATAGAGAAGATGGTTGGAGTTGCTCAAGATTTATCACATGAGCATTCTCTACCACCCAGATAAAGCTAACATTGTTGCTGATGCTCTTAACAGGTTTTCAATAGGTAGTACGACCACTGTTGAGAAAGGAAAGAAAGAGTTGGCTAAGGAAGTGCATAGATTGACCCGATTGGGAGTTCAACTCGAAGAGAACAATGAATGGGGAGTCAATGTCCAAAATCGTTCTGCTTTATCTTTACTAGCAGAGGTGAAAGAAAAGCAAGACCAAGTGATGTGTTGCCAAAATACAACACTTTTGATGCTTAAAACTTAGAATTTTGTGTGTTCTCAATGTGATGTTAGTTGGTTTTATGTGTTTTTTGTGCTTATATTTGTAAGATTACAGGTTGGCCTTGATTTTAGGAAAAATTGTAGAAGTTGCTAATTTTTTCTGTTATACAAGATCCTTTACAAGCCACTAGATCATTCACGGATCATAGGGTGGCTTTATAAAAAATTTCGGTGAAGGATTGTTTTCTGAAGTTTACTCTACGAACATGCAGATGAGTCGTCGAAGGTTCTACGAGTCATAGAAGTTGGTTCGTGCCTAAGGATCAGAGACTTGGACTTTCAGGAGTTTCATCAGACGAAATCCCTTTTTCGGGTCGTAAATCACTTTACAAGTCATAGATGGGTGTCGTAGAGTTGAAGTCCAAATTTCCAACAGCTGAGTACGAGACTCCGATTATGGGCGTGGAATGCAATATGATCCGTAAACAGCTTTCATATGGAGTGTCGACCAGTTCTTTTATTTAGTTTAAGATTTGTATTTTACTTATTTAAATAGGTTTTTAGATTATTTTTCATAAGTTTTCACTTAGTAATCAAAGAACTCAGTAATTAGAGAGAGAAGATTGTGAGATCATATTGAAGAGTCTTTAAGAACACCTGTGTTTGAATTTTATCTTGAAGCTTGTGATTCTTATTGGAGTTGGATTTGCTTTTCTTAATTATATTGTATCAGTGTTCAACTATATTTTCTCAATCCATAATTCGTGCAATCTACACATAGCATGAGTAGTTAAATCCACAACTAGGTTTGCGGGAACCATAAATAACTAACAAAGTAAAACCAGATAATTCATGATTCTTGGAAGGTGTATATGCATGTATTAATTAACTCTTTTTGTTTTCATATTTTCTAGCGATGGCTAACATTAGAACCCGCCTAGTGTTACTGACTAGACCAAGGTAGTAATGAATATGAAAGGAGATTAATTAACAGGATTCGATTGATGTGTTCTCATCTAATCAACCGAACTGGGCTAAGGGGAGATTGTACTGGTACTAATAAGTAAGGGTTAGTAATGCACACTATGGAGATAGGCCAAGTTGTATAGTGAAATCCACCTCTCACCTTTGACCAAAGGGCTTGGTGAACATAGCTTACCATCCTACATGCTACATGCTAGAAAAGAATTAGGTTGTCTGGTGATACTGAGTTGGGGAATCATGGGGAACACAATGCCCTAGTTTCTCTCCATATTGACTTCTCTCTTGTGATAGTTAGTTTAGTTATATTTCTCATTGATTATTGTAATCCCCCCTCTTTTGGGGAAATAAGTTGGTTAACCATTCGAATTTCAATCAGTGAATTCTCTTAAGTATACGTATTCCCTGTGAATTCGACTCTAACATTTCCTAGGTTCTGTTTCTTGACAGCGACCGCTTTATCCTCTAAAAAGGAGGTGTAACTTGGGAGACATCACCAAGATCCTGTCCTACTCTAGTTGAAAGAAGTTTTCCACAAAAAAAGGTGATGGTTTTCTCCAAAAGGGGAGATGGGTATTGAGATACCATAGTAGATTGTGCATTCCAAATGCTGATGGCATTCGAGATAAAATTATGGTTGGAGCGCACAGCTCTAGATATTCCATTCATCTTGGCTCCACCAAGATGTACCACGGCTTGAGGGAAGTCTATTGGCGGAGTGGAATGAAGAGGGATACTGCTGAGTTTGTCTCTAAGTGCCTGAATTGTCAAAAAGATAAATTTGAGAACAAAGGCCATATGGATTGGCTCAGACCTTTGAGATTCCTGAAAGGAAATGAGAGATGATAAATATTGACTTCATTATTGGTTTAGGGAGGTCCCAAAAGCATCATGATTCGATATGGGAGATTGTGGATAGGATGACTAAATCAGCTAAGTTCTTAGCAGTTTAGATGACTAACACTACAGAAGAGTATGCCAAGTTGTTCATTTATGTGATTGTGAGGTTGCATGGAGTTCCCTTGTCCAGCATCTTAGATAGAGGAACTCAATTTACATCCTAATTATGAGGTCATTTCAGAAAGGATTAGCTACTAAGGTGAACCTGAGTACTGTTTTACATCTTGAGATGGATGGCCAAGAAAAATGTACAATTCAGACATCAGTGGACATGTTGAGAGCCCATGTCTTTGACTTTAAGGGAAATTGGGATGACTACTTACCTGTAATCAAATTTGCATATAACAATAGTTATCATGCAAGCATTCGGATGACTGCCTATAAGGCTTGACAATGTGAGAGCTTGTGTCTTTGACTTTAAGGGAAATTGGGATGACCACGTCCCTGTAATCAAATTTGCATATAACAATAGTTATCATGCAAACATTCAGATGGCTCCCTGTGAGGCTTTGTATGGAAGGAGATGTAGATCACCAATTGGGCTGTTTGAAGTTTAATTGCACCTAATTTTTTCCATCAATTGATGGATAAGATGACGGTTATTAGAGAAAGGTTGAAGACTGCACAGAGCTGCCAAAAATTTTACACTGACATGAGAAGAAAAGACCTAGAGTTCGAGGTAAATGATTGATATACTTGAAAGTGTCACCCATGAAGGGTGTCATGAGATCTAGGAAAAGAGGAAAGCTACGTTCTTGCTATATTGGTCCTTATCAGATTGTGAAGAATTGGGAAGGTTACCTATGAATTGAAGTTACCTCCTGAGTTAGATGCAATTCATCCGGTCTTTCACGTCTCGATATTGAAGAAATGCTTGGGAGATCCTTGATTGGTATTCTATTGAGAGCATTGGAGTAAAGGCTAGTTTGTCCTATACAGAGGTTCCAGTCCAAATCCTTGATCGTCAAGTTCGCAAATTGAGAACCAAGGAGATAGCCTCAGTAAAAGCCCTGTGGAGAAATCAATTCATTGAGGAAGCCACATGGGAAGTGAGGAAGACATAAAAGTTGAATACCCGCATCTATTCATGCTTGGTGATGAGAATGTAGAAGGTAATATTCTTACTCTCGATTTGAATTTATCAGTTCATCCCTGAGTTGATTTGACGATTCTTGAGTCTGAATAGCAATTGTCTAGATTGTTGATGGGTTGATAGTTTGATTGATTGATTGAGTATCGAGAGGAGTCTTCATTGTTATTCATGCCACAATGTCTAACTTTACTCTTCATTCGAGGACGAATGATTCCAAGGGGGAGACAATGAACTACCCGGTAATGAGATCTATCCACTCATTTACTATCTTTCATGTTCTACTGATATGTCGAATGTTGATTGAATGAATGTGATGAGGCATAGTGGTTCGCTTGGCGACTAGTAATATCTCTGAGTGTCGTCCACGTCCAGGGTACCCTCCTAGGGCGTGAAAGTAACTTTTTAGCTATAATAAATTATTTGAACGAAAATATTATAGCTAAACAAATACCTTTGCTTCAAGTCATAGAAAATTGTGGCAATAGTTAAGTAAAATAGTCATAGACTTTTTGATATAATTGAATTTCGTAGCTTATTATTAATTTTTGCGACGAATATGAACTTATCATAGAACTAACAACCTTTTAGCCATAAAAATTTATTTGAAGAAAACTTTGTAGCTAAATAAATAATTTTGTTTTAAGTTATAAAAACTAATGACAATAAGTAAATTAAATAACCACATGTATTTTGCTACAATAAAATTTCATGACTAATTATTAATTGTTACCATTTTATCATAGTAATAATAACCTTGTAGCCATGATGTCGCCCAAGTTACACCTATTTTTAGAGGATAAAACGGTCCTTGTCAAGATATAAAACCTAACCAAGTTAAGGGTTGAACCCACAGGGAATACTAGACTTGAGACCAATTCGCCAATAAGCAATTCAAGTAGTTAACCAACTTAATACCGCTAAGGGGGGAGGATTTGCAGCAGTCAATAAGAAAGTAAACTAAACTAACTATCACAAGAGACAATCAATAATAGAGAGGAACTATGGTATCATGGTCCCCATGATTCCCCAACTTAGTATCACCGGATAACCCAATTCTTATCTAGTGTATAACATGCAGAATGATAAGTTATGTTCACCAAGCTCTTTGGTCAAAGGTGAGAGGCGAATTTCACTATGCGACTTGGCCCAAATCCATAGTATGCAACACTAACCATTACCTATAAGCCCCAATACAACCTCCCCTTGGCCCAGTTTGGTTGATTAGATGAGAACACATCAATCGAATCCTGTTAATCAATCTTTTTTCAATTCATTACTGCCTTGGTCCAGTCAGTAACACTTGGTGGGTTGTAATGTTAGCCATCATTAGAAAACATGCAAAATGAAGAGAATCGATTAATACATGCATATACTCATTCCAAGAATTGTAAATTACCCAAGTTTACTTAGTTCTTCATGGTTCTCAAAACCCAAGTTATGGATTTAGCTACTCATGCTATGGGTAGATGAAGAATTATGAATTGAGAAAATATGATTAAACACTTACACAATTGAATTGAGAATCAAGCAAATCTAAGATTGATTGAGAATCACAAGATTGAAGATCAAATTAAATCACAAGTGTATTCTCACAATCGTCTCTCTCAAGTATTGAATTCTCCAAGTACAAACCCTAAAAAATACTGCATAATGATGTCCCCCCTTGTACAATATCTGAAAAATGACCTAAAAGTATTATTTATAGTTATTACAATTAAGTCCTAAATAAAAATAGAAAAAATGGTCGGCAGCTTCTACAAAAGGTCTCTACGACTCGTAGTTGGTGTCTCGTAATCAGTTCCTGGGATCTTGGACTTTTCTTCTACGACTTCACTTTACAAATAGTGAATCGATCCATGACTCGTATTGTATGTTCCTAGGCTTCAACTTCATCA
This sequence comes from Solanum medicagineum, assembly GCA_026153255.1. NCBI lineage: Eukaryota > Viridiplantae > Streptophyta > Magnoliopsida > Solanales > Solanaceae > Solanum > Solanum medicagineum. The sequence goes on along the minus strand of JAPFFP010082822.1, from coordinate 10,241 downwards.
AATTATCCCTCACTGGAAAGCTTCATGAAACTCATCAATACGTCTCGTAGAATGCTCTACGATTCATATGCATGTCTTGTTGAGCTGATATTCAAAATTCATCCTTCACTGGAATTTGTCACGAAACTACTTCTAAGACTCGTAGAATGCTCTATCATTTGTAGAGGGTTTTGTAAATCATCAAAAATGAGCAATCTTCTACAATTTTGCCCCAAATCATGGCCAACTTGTATTTCTGCAAATCTAAACACAAAAACACATAAAAGTCAGTAATATCGCATCGAGAACGTACAAAATCCTAAGTTTTAAGCGTTAAATGTGTTGTATTTTAGCAAAACATAAACACCCTCAACTTAAAATTATTGCTTGTCCTCAAGCAACGACTCAATCTATATAGAAAAAATAGTAATGCACAAAACTCAAATCAATGGCATATATCATATGCATCTCAAACTTAGATACCCACACCAGCGTTTCAAAATAGGATCAAATAGCTATTTAGCAACCCAATGAAAATTGGCACATGTGACAACACAATTATGACAAGCAAGGGGCTATTAATAGTCAAAAATCACTGAACAAGTCAAATGCTAACAATGTAATACAAGTACCCTCACAGAAAGAAGTCCTATATTTGACACTCAATGATGATTTCATGTTTTAACCTTGGGACTATGCAAAAACACTCACTCTCACAAAGATATTCATGTATAATGACTAATACCATAGGTTTGCCCCTATACTCATGACTCAGACCTTCAACTAACTGGACTAATATCACTTTAGGACTTTCAAGGCTTGTAAGGTAGGCTCAGGGGGATTAGGTGTGATATTTTAGGAAAATAGTGACTAATGACCCTCCTTGAAACTGCAGTTTTCTGCACTTTTGCCCCACAAACTCTGTCATTTTCTCCTTATTCAAGATTTTTCGAGTGCTTTCTTCTCATTTTTCATCTTTTTACTTTGTTTTTAAACTTTTTTTCTTTTTTAGCTCAATCTAAGGCATCTTTTATTTTTGTTGCACTCGATACATGATTTTTCTTCCTTTTCTCTTCATTTCTAACATTCCCCTTATTCTTGTGCTCTCACCCTTTCACCAGCCACCCTCAACTTCGGTTTTTAGCATGTGGTGAAGTACACAATGTCTATCCTCTGAACCAAGGCGATTTTTGGGTAGCTACCCTCAACTTAGGCTTTTTGCTCAGTTAAGGTTCACAATTCTCAAGGAAAGACCAGGGCCAATTTCAGGAATTTTCACCTAATAAGGCTAGGTTAATTAGGTGTTTAAAAAGAATTGTTACATGTAAGGCTCAAATATTTGCACAAGGGATGTATCATCATTTGGTTGGCTATTTTAGGCTAAAGTGGACTAATTAAAGAACAAGAACCTAAGATCCTTTGCTAATTCATTTAATCTACAATCTAACTAAGAGTAACAGTGAAAGTTTTGAATTAGCACAAAATACATGAATCTAGTGAATAAGCTCACGCTCACATGACATTGCATACATTATTAACAAAAGACTCACAGATCATGCCTCTTATCTCAATTTACCCTCACTTATCAGAATAGATATTGTCAAACACTAAACATGCATGGTTACTATCTATTTACTAATCAAAACTTTTGGTGGGTACCATTTTTCAAAACAAAAAATAAAAACATGTTATATTCCATAAGTATTAGTACTATATGCTACAAATATTATCTAAACATCCTAAACGTGCCGGTGTAACAGAAATTAAATATCCACAAGGAAAGAGAATGCTGGAAAGAAAACTTGAGACTGAAAATTGGGATAGTTATGGACCATAAGCTACTCAGACTTCACTGAAAAAGATGTGCATTATCCCAATGCATAAAATCAAGCAAAAATAGAATGTAAGGGGTCAAAAACATACCTAGGTGCCTAAGTGCCGGTCCACCTTGGGTTGCCTCCCAAGAAGCGCCTGATTTATTGTCGTAGCATAACTTGAGTACTCAGACTTCCTCAATATCCCATTCCTCCACCGTCCTTAACTCTTCCACATTTCCATGGTATGGGTTAACTCTTTGGCCATTTACTTTAAAAGTTACTCCATTTCATCTGTCCAGTTCAGTGGCCCCATGATAAAAAATGTATACTACTCGGAAGGGTCCCAACCATTTGGATTTGAGCTTTCCATGGAACTACTTTAGTCTAGAATTGTAGAACAGCACCAAGTCCCCCGGTGTGAATTTGCAGTTTTCTATACAGCATTAATGTTGTACTTTCATTCTTTGTTTATATAAAGTGGAGCTCTCATATGCTTTCAATCTGAATTTGTCAAGCTCATTAAGTTCGTTCAACCTAGAGTTTGCTACATCATTCCAATCTAGATTCAACTTCTTCAATGCCGACACTGCTTTATGCTCAAGCTCCACCAGCAAGTCATATGCTTTCCCAAAGACAAGTTGGTAAGGAGACATGCCTATAAGGGTTTTGAATGCTATGTGGTATGCACATAATGCATCATCCAGCTTCCATGACCAATCTTTCTAATTTGCATTCATAATTTTGGATAGATTCTGTTTGATTTCCCTATTGTAAACCTCCACATGCCCGCTCCTCTAAGGATGATAAGGCATCGCCACTCTATGTTTCACTCCATACTTCTCCAGAATAGCTTTAAAAAGCCTATTGTAGAAGTGAGAATGTCCATCACTAATGATTGCCCGAGGGGTGCCAAACCTCGAGAAAATGTTCTTTTCAGAAATGTTGTTACATTTTTACCGTCATTGTTAGGCAGAGCCACGGATTCCACCCACTTTGATGCACAATTCATAGCAATTAAGATGTACTTGTTTCCATGTGAGCTAACAAATGGTCCCATGAAATCAATCCCCATACATCAAACGACTCAATCACCATAAATAGGTTTAAAGGGAGCTCATGCTTGTGGGAAACCCCACCTTCTCTTTGGCACCTATCACAAGCTTTGGCATAGTCGTGGGCGTCTTGGTGGATGGTGGGCCAGTAATGCCCACATTGTAAGATCTTGTGGGCTATTCGAATGGCACTATGATGTCCATCCACCAATGACGAGGGGCATGCCTCAAGTATGCTCATCTTCTCAACCTTAGAAACACAATAATGAATAATCCCATCAGCACATACTCGAAACAAGTATGGATCATCCCAAAAGAACTTCATCACATTAGATATAAACTTCCGACGCTGATGTGTGTTTAGGTCAGGTGGCACGATATCACTCACCAAATAGTTCGCATAATCTGCAAATCAAGGTGTCAGATCGTGAGATGCTGCCAACACTTTCTCGTTAGGAAAAAAACCGTTTATCTCTAATCCGCCATCAAATTTCATCATTGCTCCATCTTCCAATCTGGAGAGGTAATATGCGACCTAATTTTTAGTTCCTTTTTTTGTCAATGAAATCAAAGTTGAGTTCTTGCAAAAGAAGCATCTATCTCATCAACCTAGGCTTTTCATCCTTCTTAGTCATCGAATATTTAAGTGCTGAGTGGTCTGTATGCACCACTACTTTGGCCCCTGGCAGATATGATCTGAACTTTTCGAAGGTAAAGACCAAGGCAAGTAACTCCTATTATGTGATGGTGTAATTCTTCTAAGTTGTATTTAGGGCTTTGCCAGCATAATATATAGGATGATATCTCCTCCTTACGTTGTACCAATACCATACCTAGAGCAACCCCAGTTGCATCACACATGATCTCAAAGGGCTTGTACCAGTCTCGAGCTACAATAATTGGTGCTGAGATCAATCACTTCTTTAACCTTTAAAGGCTTTCAAACATGCATCATCAAATACGAACTTAGTATCCTTTTAAAATAATTTGCACAATGGGTGTGAAATTTTAGAGAAGTCTTTTATGAATGTCTGATAGAATCTTGCATGTCCCTAGCAATTCCTCACACCTTTTATTGAGATGTATGGTGGGAGCTTCTCAATCACCTCCACTTTAGCTCAGTTGACCTTAAATGCCTTTGCCAGATATCCTGTGCCCCAACACAATACCCTTTTTCACCATGAAGTGACATTTTTCCCAATTAGTACCAGATGACTTTCTACGCATTTTTGCAACAAATCATGTAGGTGCTTCAAACACTCCTCAAATAAGTTCCCAACCACACTAAAGTCATCCATGAAGACTTCAATAGTGTTCTCCACCATGTATGAGGAAATGGACATCATGCATCTCTGAAATGTTGCTGGGGCATTACATCACCCAAATGGCATCCTCTTGAATGTGAAGGTGCCATAGGGGCATGTAAATGTGGTCTTTCATGATCCTTTGGAGAAATGATGATCTGATTATAGACTGAATACCCATTGAGAAAATAGTACCACCCCTTTTTTGCTAGTTCGTCTAGCATCTGATCCATGAATGCATAGAAAATTGATCCTTCTCTGTCGAGGCATTGAGCTTTTTGTAATCCATGCACACCCTCTATCCTGTGACTTCTCGCATTAGGATGAACTCATTGTTTGTATTAGGTACCACTGTGATACCCTCTTTCTTTGGTACACACTGCACGGGGCTCACCCATTCACTATCTACGATCGGATAGATTACTCCTATATCAAGCCATTTAATGATCTCTTTGCGTACAACTTCTTGCATAAGAGGGTTTAGGCGCCTTTGATGTTCAATGCTTAACTTTTAGTCCTTGACCAATTGAATTTTATGTGTACATAACCCAGGAGGGATACCAATAATGTCTGTAATCAATTTATCTGGTGGCCTTTTTGAATTGTTTGAGAATGATTACAAGAGCATCTGTTTGCTCATCATTCAAATCTACAGCTATTATGGCTGGCAAAGTGTTGTTGGCTCTTAAAAATGTATATTTCAGATGTGCTAGAAGGGTCTTCAATTCTAACACCAATAGGTGTTCTATGGAAGGTTTAGTGGGTGGTGACTTCCCGATTCTGCAACTCTAGACCTAGTTTAGTTTAGTGCCTAGGACCATAAGAAACCCCTAGAACATTTACTGTCTCCTCATACACTGGAATACCATCACCGTCGAAATTCATCAACACTGCATCCAAAGCGTCTACACCTAATCTTACCTCAAGTGGTACTTCTAGCTCAGCATCATCAATAGTCTCAATAACAGAAACCACTCTCACATCATTGTCTTTTTTAGCTTGCTAACACACATTGAACATAACATCATTCTTCCTAAATCTAAACTTGAGTTGTCCCTTCTCCATATCCACAAAGGTGCGACCAGTGGCTAAGAAGGGTCTTCCCAAGATAATAGGAACTTCAAAACCAACTTCACAATCAAGGTTCACAAAGTTTGCAAGGAATATGAATTTCTCAATTTTAACCAACACATTATAGAGTATCCGCATAGGCTTCTTCACCGTTCTATCTACCATCAACAACCGCATGGTAGTAGGAGTAGGGGATCCCAATCCAAGCTTCTTGTAGACCGGAAGGGGCATCAAATTGATACTTGCACCTAAATCACATAGTGCCCTTGTGAACTCCATATCACCTATGGTGCAAGGTATAGTAAAAGCACTTAGATCTTCACACTTCTGAGCTAAGGACTTTGTAGTGATAACACTGCAATGTTGAAGCTCTTGAGAAATCTCCTGACTCACCATGCGCTTCTTGGTGACCAAGTCGCTTATATACTTTTCATAGTCTGACACTTTCTCCAAAGTCTCAATGAGAGGGATGTTGATAGATAGCTGCTTAAGCATAAAGAGAAAGTGATTGAACTTGCCTTTCTCCCCCCTCTTTTTTATTCTTTGAGAGAAATGAGGAGGCCTAGGGATGGGCTTAAACTTCTATGGCGCTCTAGGTACTTCACTCACCCCATCCTTGCCTTCATCTGCATTCTTTGTTGCAACCATCTCCTCATGAATATCTTCCTTATCAACCTACATAGGAGGATCAATAGTGCTCTTGTCACCCCTAGTACTAACTACCATACATTGCCCTTTATTCTTAGGATTTTGCACTGTATTGCTAGGCAATGTACCCTTTTGACGCTGATTCACTGAGTTCACTTGACTAAACTATTTCTCAAGTTGTTTAATAGCCATAGAATGAGACCCTATATTCTTATTTATGCTTGAAATATCATATTTCATGTCCCTTAGAGTTTCATCTTGTGTCTCAGCCTTCCTCAACAAGCGGTCAAACATCTCCTCAATTCTGGAATCACCTGTACTTGCATCATGGTTGTGTGGTGGCACATAAGGACCATTTCTGAAGCCTTTTCTGCGACCCCAATCTACATCTAGACCCCTGCTCTTATCATAGTAACACCCCGATTGTCTCTGAAAGCTCCATCTCTACCATAGTTCCTACCTTGGTTTCCTTGACTTTGGTGCCAATAATCCTGATTGGAGCCTTGGTCATTGATCTAGAAACCTCTCATTTGATCATTTACAAAACATGCGTCCTTCTCATAGTATGACTCCTCGTACATGGGTGCACGTGAAGGTTTATGAACCACTACATTCACTCTCTCTTGATTCTGTTAGATCACCACATCCATTCTTGTGCGAAGATGAGCAACTTGTTGCATAATCTCTTGATTAATTTTGGCTTGTTCTAAAACTACACTATCAGCATATGAACCCTTCATAGCAGCTCTATCCTGCTATCCCCATGCATGATGTATCTTGACCACTTGCTCCATACGCTCAAGAATCCTTGCAAATGGTTGATCTAGAAACATGCCCCCCATTGTAGTGTCAGCACAAGCCTGACTATTCTCATCAATGGCATGGTAGAAGATTTCCACTAAGGCATCATCAACTATCTTGTGGTCAAAGTCACTGCTCAGATATTTAGTAAACCATTCCAGGTAGTGCTCATCGTGTCACCAGGAAGTTGCTCAAAGTTGTTGATCTGGTCCTTCAATTTGAGCTTCTTTGATCTAAGGTAGTACCTCAAAAAAGGCCTTATGTAAATCTCCCTAGCTAGTTATTGAACTCTGCGAGAGCTCAGACAGCCATAATACAACATTGCTTGTGAGAGACAATGGGAAGACACGAAGTCCCACAACATCTATAGACAAATTTTGTGTCTCCATCACACTCTTACATACAAATGTCACATTATGTGGATCTTCTGATGGTAAGTCCAAAAATAACCCATGGTTCTGCAACATCTGAAGTAACCCACTAGAGACTGAACTTTGTTCCTGCCGGTAGTGGTGGCAACACAATAGCTCTAGTCACATCTATAGCCATGGGGTTCAAACTATACTGCTTCCACTGGTAAGCATTGGCATTGAACTCCCGAGGTTGTAGAATGTCCTCCAAAGGAGGTGGGTTCTTATCCCTATCATCATCATTATTACCCCGATTCAAAGCAGCATTGGCTACGTTGTTGGCATTTTCTTGGGTCATTCTTGTAATTTTGTGCATCCCTGGATCAAATGGAGTTAAGGGATTGCCTTGACTCTGAGTATTAGACATACACTACTCGTATACCCTGCAAAGAAAAAAAAAAGTAAAACAAAGGGAACTAGGGATTAACACTCGAATTACTTAATGAATCAACCTAAGTCTAGCCGTAACCCTCACCAACAACGTAAAAATCTTGATGTCACCCAAGTTACTCCTCCTTTTTAGAGGATAAAATGGTCGTTTTCAAGATATAAAATCTAACCAATGTTAGGGTCGAACCCATAGGGAATATGTAGACTCGAGACGAATTCACCCATAAGCAATTCAATTAGTTAACCAACTCAATTAGTTAACCAACTCAATTCCTCAAAAGGAGGGGGGTTTGTAATAGTCAATAAGAAAGTAACTAAACTAACTATCACGAGAGTCAATCAATAATAGAGAGCAATTAGGGAATCATATTCTCCATGATTCCCTAACTTAGTATCACCGGATAACTCAATTCTTGTTAGCGTATAGCATGCAAGATGGTAATTTACGTTCACCAAGCCCTTTGGTCAAAGGTGAGAGACGAATTTCACTATGCGACTTGGCCAATCTCTATAGTGTGTAATACTTATTATTATCTATAAGTCTCAGTACAACCTCTCCTTGCCCCAATAATCAACAGAACACACCAATAGAATCTTGTTCATCAATCTCTTTTCCTATTCATTACTATCATGGTCCAATCGATAAACCTAGGCGGATTCTAATGTTAACCACCATTAGAAAACATGCATAACAAATAGAATTGATTAATTCATGCATATACCCATTCCAAGAATTGTAAATTACCCGGGTTTACTTAGTTCTTCATAGTTCCCACAACCCTAGTTGTGGATTTTGCTACTTATGCTATGGATAGATGAAAAAATTATAAATTGAGAAAACATAATTAAACACTTACCCAATTGAATTGAGAATCAACCGAATCCAAGATTGATTGAGAATCACAAAATTGAAGATCAAATTAATTCACAAGTTTATTCTCACAATCTTCTCTCTCAAGTATTGAGTTCCCCGAATACAAACCCTAAAAAATACTAAATTCCCCCCCTGTACAATATCTGCAAAAAATAACCTAAAAGTATTATTTATAGCAATTACAATTAAGTCTTAAATAAAATAGAAAAATTGGTCCGCGACTTCTATGAAAGGTCTCTACAACTCGTAGTGTCTTCTATGACTTGTAGTCAGGGTCTCGTAATCAGCTCTTGGGATCTTAGACTTCTCTTCTATGACTTCACTTTACGACTCATAAACCGGTCTACGACTCACACTGCATGTTGTAGGCTTCAATTTCATCAAATTGTCCCTCACTGGGAATCTTCACGAAACCCATAAATATGACTCGTAGAATGCTCTACTACTCGTATACATTTCTCGTTGTGATGATCTACAAAATTCATCCTTCATTGGAATTTATCACGAAACTACCTCTACGACTTGTGGAATGCTCTACGATCCATAGAGGGTCTCGTAAATCATCACAAACCAGCAATCTTCTACAATTTTGCCCCAAATCATGGCCAACCTGTATTTCTGCAAATATAAACACAAAAACACATAAAACCCACAAATATCACATTGAGAACGTACAAAATCCTAAGTTACAAATGTGTAGTATTTAGGCAGCACATCAAACCACAATAAATTATATTTTTAAAATAATTATAGCTGAATAAATATTTTTCTAAAGTTATAAAAGTTGTGTCATTTAAAAGGTATAGTCATAAATTTTTAATACATTAGAGTTTATAGTTAATTATTAAGTTTTGCCACAATCTTGTTAAAGCTAGTTGGGGCAATAGTTACCTTTTATTCATAAAATAAAATTTAAAATAAAATATTATAACAAAATAAATATATTTTTCGATTATCAAAACTTTGGACAATAATTGAGTTAATAATCATAATTATTTTCACAATAATATACTATAAACATGAGAAAAGAAGAATATCGTAACACAAAGAGGAAAGAAAGCAAGTTTTACAGCAAATAGTGGATGTCAATAATTTATTCTTAAAAATTTACATTAAAAGCTATTATTTACTTACTTATTAAAATTATTTTTTATGACCAGAATTTTAATTAATATGTTTATCTGATAAAATACTCATGTCAATCAATATTCTTATAAAGGTGAAAATTTCAAAGTAGCCAAGTCAAAGTGAATGAGGGAGTAATATATATAATTTTTTGTTGTTCAAATTTAAAAATTAGCAAATTAATTAACTAATTTATAGCTAAAAGCCAGAATATGGGTCTTATGGTTTAAGAAAACATATACCAATTACCAAAATCACATTTTTATTAGGAACACTTTCTCTTTGTGGTATTCCACATCTTGCTTGTTTTGGTCCAAAGATGAAATTCTTAATGATAGTTGGTTGTATTCGTCAATTTTCGCAATAATAACTTGGGTCACGGCGGGATTCACCGCATTTTATATGTTTCGGATCTATTTACTTACTTTTGAAGGACATTTAAACGTTCATTTTTAAAATTATCGTGGGAAACACAAAACCCCTTTCTATTCACTATCTCTATGGGGTAAAAACGGAATTAAGAAAAACTCTTGTTTATTACCAATGAATAATAATGAAAGTACTTATTTTTTTTCAAAAATGAAATATCCAATTGATAAAAATGAAAGAAAGATGACACGACCTTTTACGACTATTGCTCATTTTGAGCATAAAGCGGTTTTTTCCTATCCTTATGAATCGTAATAAAAATCAAAAAGAAAGTTCAGGTTCGAATTCCATAGAATAAATAATATGGATGGGCTTGTCTATAATGATAGACAAATGAAAGA
>JAPFFP010082805.1:0-22093 GCA_026153255.1 Solanum medicagineum | reverse complement strand
CATTAAATTACAATTTGTCGACAAAAGTTTTCAAAACGACACTTCGCCCCAGTTACTTTAATTACGGGGTCTAACATAAAGGGATTGAGCAATGCATAACATCATTATCTGTTGTCCAAGCTTGGTGTGAGGAATATATATCCTCCTATCAGCTTGAGGGGGAGTGTTGGACTAGTGACAAATCATGGATAAGCAATGCATAATGTAATGCAATGCAGTTAGAATGTAGCTAACTTAAATTAGTTAGAAGGACTTGTCCAGGTGTATGGTAATTGGCATATTCTTTTAGCAAGTAGTTAGAAGAGGTTAGTGTCTATAAATATTGTAATGAGGCTAGAAGTTAGTAAGTATGAGTTCACCAATTTTGTGGGAATTTAATTAATGCAGGTCAAGGAGCTTTTTTAATTCAAGTGGTTCATTCTCACTTCATATGTGAAGCACTCGAGATCAGTAACCATGGTGGTTACATGATTTAGCACTTAATATTTATTGATATCAGAAAACTTAATTTATGCTACTAAAGATATCATAATGGAGTATACATGAAGCAATCATTTGGTTCAATGTTATATCCTTTTATATGTAAATTTGATATAAGAAGATAATACTTTATAAAATATAGTGTTAAAATTTTGAGTATGTTGGAGGTTTGACATTTTATTATTTATGAAAAATTAACCTTCTATTGTAGCAGAGAAATTAATATATTTTAATTACTAAACATAATTTTTATTATCAGAAAAGACGTTTATAGTCAAAAAGATACATGAAAAAAGAAAAATATTACAAAATGTTTAAGCAGTGTAAAATCAAAATTAAAGAAAAACTTACAAGTTCAAAGAGGAAAAAAAAAAGAATAACAATAAAGATGTACCTTACATAACGAAAGACATCACATTAAAATATATCAGAAAAAATAGTCATATTGATTGAATTACATTTTGGTAAAAGTCGCTTGATATAGACAAAATGTTTCATACGTATAAAAACATAATTCTATAAACTAAATAAAAAATAAACGGAAAAAGAGCATGACTATATTATACAAAGATAGACCATATTTCTTGAACTATATTAAAGGATTAATGTACATTAATTTTTCAGACATTTGAGATTACATGTTTAAAAAATATCAAATGATTATCAAACAACGAAAAATACATAGCTATAAATATTAATCAAAGACTTACACTTTTATGGGCCTAATTGTAAAAATATTCTACATGATTCAAGATACTTACCCTCAAAATGGTTAATTACAAACACAAATTAGGATTAACTTTATTATATTTATATACAAAAGATGGAATTGCAAAAGAATGAGAAAATATAATAACTAATTACGAAGTTATATTTGAAAACTCATAAAGCTGAAGATATGAAAAATTAAAATTCACTTAGAATTTCGTATTCAAAGAAATTTCATCTTGTAATAATGACAACTTACATATTTCTCAAAAAAAAGAAGAGGATTAGGCATGAAATAATACATAATATAAATTAGTAAATTAGTAAGAAATATTACAATTACAAATTGGTAATGAAAATTTTACAAATTATGCATATTAACCGAAGGTAGATGCAAGATGATCACAAATCGGGATGAAAAAGAGAATATATATCATGTTGTTGGTGAATGTCTTTGGTAGACTCTTCGTTACCCCTAGTTATTACAAATTAAAATTGAAGGTTATATTAGACTCTTCATTTGCTACATTTAGTACATGAATGAATATCATGATTGCATTATTATTATTTAATATTTAATTAATTAACTAAAGATAATATTTAATTTTACTTTAAGGGTATAATGGTAATCTAACTTTGAGGTTAGAAGTTTCACACTTTTAAAAATAGTAGTCCTTAAAAATACTAGTCCTCGAAACGTGCGTTGCACGTTTATTTCAAAATATTTTCATAAATTTTTGTATTGTAAATAATATATTTTATCCCTTCAAATCTATTGGTAGTTACTGAAAATATTTTTTTTATATCTTTCTAATAAAAAGGTACATTCTTAATTAAAAAATTTACTAAAAGTGCATAAAATAAAATAACTAACTATTGTCCAAATACAATATTCAAAATAAGGGTACTAAAATACTATATGCTTGATTAATATATTAAAAAGCATCAAACTACTATAAATTTTAATAATAATAACAAAACAATAGCTTGTGCAATAAATATTAAACATAAAAAATAAAAAGAGACTAGAGAAGAGAGGATAGAGATTTTCTCATATATATATATTCCAATTGTTTCAAGTGCGTATAAAATTATGTCACGTATCATTACTTATAAGATAAGATTGAGGAATTCAAAGAGTGCCATCAATATTTCATTAATCTTTATGAGATTATGAATGAACAGAGGGAGTAAAAATCATAATGAACATAATTAGTGGTAGTTACACATGTTTACGTAATGGAGAGTTAACGACGGCGACAACAACAACATACCAAGTGGAATCCAAGGGTAGAATGTATGCAGACCTTACCACTACCTCATAGAAGTGGAGAGACTATTTTGTGGGAACCCTTGTCTCAAAAACCCGTAACATAATGGAGAGTTAGTAAAAATAAAATTCATGTAATGTACTTCACATTAATACAAACATTTATAAATTAAAAAAAGAATATAACATAGATTGATATAATCTTTTTCTCTATGTTAAGGTTAAACATAACCATTCATATTTTCTATTGGAAGATGATTATAACAAAATACTCATGAATTTACTCCAGTAGCATGAAATTAATAGGAAGAACTTATATTCAAGAGACTTTATCGTGGTTGATTCAGGTACTGATATGACGATTTATATTTAACTATTAAATAGTTTATAAAATTTAATTTTAGTATAGGTACTTTAGGAGAAGTTTTTACCCTATTGCAAATGAACAAAGAGAAAAACAACATACAAAAATCCTATAATTATAAATAACTATTCCTTGCACAATTCATACCTTCTATACTGAACAACAGTTAGAACTACACAGAAAGAAAATATAGATATTAAAAAAATATATGCTACTATATGATACATAAAAATAGTCTACTAAATATTAATTGGAGATAAGCTTATATAAAAAGGAAATAGAAAAGATGAGTGCACAAGGAATATAAGAGAAAAAGCATGAAAGAAAGAGCCCAAAGCAATGGGGAAAAAATATTAATCTTTCAAAGCAGTTTTAAAAATAATTGAGAAGGAGAGAGACCTAAAGTCTAAAGGTGAGAGACCTAAAAATAATGGAGAAACAAAGAGGCCATACCGTGTCCTAAAGGCTATCAACATTACTTTCCCTCACCTTCAACTGATGGTAACCCGCTCCGAAGTCTATCTTGGAGAAACAAGTAGCACCCTAAAGCTGGTCAAAGAGATCATCTATTCTGGGAAGAGGATACTTATTCTTTATGGTAACCATATTCAACTACCGGTAGTCTATACACATCCTTAAAGACCCATCTTTCTTACGCACAAATAGGATAGGAGCACCCCAATGGGAGACACTAGGCCTTATGAAACCTTTCTCTAACAAGTCCTTCAATTTCTCTTTCCTGCGGGGGCCATTCTATAGGGTGGAATTGAGATAGGTTTGGTCTCGGGAAGAACATCAATCCCAATGTCAATCTCCCTATTAGGAGAGATTCTGGGAAGATCATCAGGAAATACCTCAGGAAACTCATTCAAAATCGGGACTGACTTGAGAGTAGGAGACTCAACATCATCAGACTTCACTCGCACAAGGTGGTAAATACAACCCTTGGATTTCAACTTTCTGGCGCTAAGATAGGATATGAATTTACCTTTAGGGGCCACGGAACTCCCTTTCCATTCTAAGATAGGCTTATTAGAAATTGGAACTTAACAATTCAGGTTCTACAGTTAACAAAACATAACCAGCATGAAGCCAATCCATGCCCATTATTATATCAAAATCAACCATTTCCAAGTCTACCAAATCAGCTAAAGTGTCTCTATGATAAATAGAGACCACACAATTCCTGTAAACCCTCTCAGCTAGGATAGACTCACCAGTAGGAGTAGAAATAGTAAAGGAATCAAACAAACACTATGGAAGAATCCCGAACCTACTAGCCACATAAGGGATTACAAAAGACAAAAGTGGCACCCGAATCAAGTAATGCATAGTAATCATAAGTAAAGATTCGAAGCATACCTGTGACAACATATGGTGCAGCCTCCTACTCCTGTCGGTTATCCATAGCATAAAGATAGTTCATCCCGCCTCCTGTACTCGTAGTAGTACCCCTTTGCTGGTTACCCGCTGGACGTGCTGTCGAAAACTGAGCTCTACCGCTCCCCTTACCTCGCCTACTCTTCAGACACTCAAAACTGAAATGACCAGCCTGACCACATGCATAACACACATCTTTACTAATAAGGAACTCACCTAGATAAAGCTTACCACACTCGCTGCAAGGTGGCTTTCCCCTTATACCTCGAGTCACACTGGCCTGAGATTGGGCGCGTAGGGTCCTGAAATTCTGATAACCCTAAGATTTCTGATCATATCTATTTAGCTGGATGGGCACACTCGTTGTAGACTCTGCAGGATGAAATGATCTCCTCTGTAAATATGACTTGTCACCCTTATTCTATCACTGCGGGCTGGCTCAAGTCCCGCTGACTTCTCCTTTCTACTCAAATGCTCTTCCCTATACCTCTTCTTATCTTTCTCTATCTGCTAGGCATACACCATAATTATGAAGATATCCATACCATGGATAAGCAAGGTAGCCTTACACTCTTTCTGCATATGTCTGGCTAGACCAGACACAAACCTCATCATCCTTTTCCTCATATCTTTCACCATCTCTGCAGAATACCTTGATAGTTTGATAAACATAAGGCTATACTCCTTAACGGTCATACCTCCCTATTTCAGATTCACGAACTATCTGCCTTCTCCTCTCTCAACTCCTGAGAAAAGAAGTGATCAAGGAAGGCGGTTTCAAATTCCTCCCATGAGGTAGGCTCCATATCCTTACATCTACTCCCCTCCCACTGGGTGTACCACACATTAGCCACATCCTTCATCTGGAAGGACACAAGCTCCACTACCTAAAGCTCATTCGCATGCATAGCCCTCAGAACCTTACACATCTCATCTATAAAATTCTGCGAGTCCTCCCCCATTTTTTACCCCGTATATACTGGAGGGTTCATCCTCAAGATGTCCTTGAGTCGGGTTGCAGCCGAGGGCTCCTATGAGCCAGAACTAGGGGCCTTGGAACCTTGGCTATTTCCTTGGGAGGCCACCAACTGAGTCAGTATGGTGATGTCTCCTCTGAATTCTACCTCAGTAGTGGAAGCTGGCTGGGGCTGAGCAGGGGGCGCTTGAGGGACCTCAGCAGTCCTAATGGGGGGTCCTCGTCTTCTGGTCTCAGTCTGCACTAAAGCCTCCGGTTGGGTGTTCTCAGCAATAGGAGCTGGGGAATCTTTCTTAGGAGCAGTTCCCTTGGGAGACATTCTCTGTAAGCGTAAAACATACGAGTTAAAACAAGATTTCACAACTTAAACTCTATAGAATGATATCAAATCATAGAAGAAGGGTAACACTTCCTAATGTCCTATAGCCTCCTATTTATGAAGCGTAGTGAACAACACACCCATAAATAAGTCTCTACTAGAAATGACATCATAGACTCCCAAGTTTTTCATGCCCCGAGAGGGTACCCTAGACGTGACTGGCACTCAGAGTCTATTGCTAGTCCTAAAGCGGACCACCTAGTCTCATTGCCTTCATTCAGTCAGTTCAATAGCAGAACGTAAGTAAGATAATAATTATAATATAATTTTATTTGTGGGCTTAATACTATCAATCATCAATCTACCATAGAGGAAGTAGAATATCCAGCAAAAGTCTCAATATAAAGAAGTAAGAGGGAAAGAACCCTCGACATCAAACATCAATGTCTACGTTTATGAAGCCTCTATACTATTGTCTGAGACGGTACCATGACAGGCCATGGCTAAAAAAAATCAAGTAAAAGACTATAAATCAAAGGAAATAACATCCTCCGAATGCAGGGAAGGACTCACCACTGCCCTGAATACAGTGCTCTGAAGCTCAACTATCAGGATGCTGAAATCCTCGGTCTATCGAATGTGCATCATAAAATGATGCAGCGCCAGATGGGCATTAGTATGTGGAATGTATTGTATGTAAAATAGGCTAAAGAAAAAGGAAACAATATGCAATAACTCCTCAATCACTCAGCCTCACCTTAGAGTAAAGGACAAGGCTCTAGCACCTCACTATCCATCAAACATCAAACATTCATATCACATTGGAGTTCTATCATCATGAAATCTATCTGGGAGTTTCTATAACCTACAACCACTACCTATGAGCCGGTAGTGATACAACTAATAGATGTCGTTTCCACATCTGTCCAGTGCCTTTTCGGGGTAAAGGATGAATCTATTAGTGGATCCAAAAGTCTATGAAGTCCTCTTTTGGGACAAAGGAAACATCCGCTTTCACAATCCAATCCTCTCCTACGGTAGCCACGTAGTTAATGGATATGAGTGGGACTCACTTTTATCCATTTCAGTGCTAATACTCCTCCCAAGACTCAATATTCTAATAAGTCCATCAATCCATCAAGAACTTTCATCACTCAACCTCTACAGGCAAGACTATCTTTTCAAATTCAACGGAATATGTTCATTCAACACTTCGATATTAATTTCAGCTATCACAGTTATCAACACACTTACCTCAGGGCTAAAACTCAATCAATCATCACATTCAGACAATCAAGCCTCTAGACATCCCCCTAAGTTCATTATTCTAATCTTTACAGAGAGAATTTATATGGTTTTAAAAATTTAAACATGTTGATCATCAATTTAAGATACAAAAATATAATTTATAGAACATATTCAAGAATTAGAGACAATAATCAAGAAGTAAAGGTATTATTCAAGAAAACTTTCAAGAAATCACTATTCAAGACTCTAGTTATCAATCTTGCATCCTATCTTTACATTGGGGCACATGGAAGAATAATTCCATGCTTTTGGGTAGCCTTTACATACCTCGGAATGACGAATCTTCAAGGAATTGGAGCTTTCACAGACACCCTCACCTCTCTTGTTCTTCTCTTCCCTCAGAACTCACAAAGTCTTAGAAAAATTATGAGTTTAAAATCCCCTTTATACAAAATATCCTTCAAAACCCATTTTGGGGATATTTAAATATATTAGAAAGGATGCAATTACCCTTCCCGAATTAAAAGAAAAAAATTATTTTTCTAGGACATAGGTGCATGTCTCGGAGGGGGCACGTACCAGTATTTTTTGTAAATTTTTCCCAAAATCCATTTGCCATCAAAAATCAACAAAAAAAAACACAAGTGCAATTCCGCGCCCCTGGCGCATCGCGGAGGGGACACGAGTTTGCTACTGTTTTTGCACATTATGTGCATTTTCATAATTTGACCTAGTTTGTTTTAAATTAGGTCGAGACCATTATCTGACTCAAATTTTTTGCATTGATAACAAATCCGATTTCGGATTTTCCATCAGAGTTTTGGAAGATGCATTGTGTGCATGGTGTATTCTAGGGGTGTTTTGGGAAATTTTATGGGGTGTTACAAGACTATTGCACATGCTTGCCAGAGGAATAATCACATTGATTATATTTTGGTAGGAGGAGAAGATACTATGGAGGAGAAGATACTGTGGAGGCAGAGAACATTAAAACGGAGATCATTACCTTCTATTAGAAGCTCTACACAGACAATGAGAAATGGAGGCCACTTTCTGACATGTACCAGTGTCCCACCATAAACCTAGACGACCAATATCAATTGCAAAAAACTTTTGAGGACAAAGATGTTTTAGATGGTGTCAAGGCATGTGAAAAGGATAAAGCACCAGGTCCATATGGGTACACTATCAGGTTCTTTGTTCACTATTGGGAGGTATTAAAGAGTAATGTGATGTCCACTACGCACAACTTTCATTCTCAAGAGCTGGGGAATTGAACTATTGAAGGTACGCTTTTCACAAAAGGCCCTACGGACACTACAAGGGTCCATGGAATGAGGGGATCTGGGTTCGTGAAGGCTGACTTATACAGGAAAATATACGTTCTATACAACTGTACACAGGCCGTGCAGCCAGCTCGTGAAGGTTGACATTTTTGGGTTCTAAGGGGTGCAGATTCCTGGGCCCTTTTAAAGTCCATGAGAATCTTTACAGGTAGTTTGGTCAGCTCTATCGGGTGTGGAACTATTCACGGGCATGAACAATTACCGTATAACCTTCACACCAGCAGTTTTCTTTTTTTCCCAACTTTCCACCTTCCGAATATCTCTTGATTTGGAACATTCATCCTCGAATGAGAATATAATAGAAGGAAAATTTAACAACCCATTATGAAGGCAAATCATATCTAAATGCATTAAACGAAGGAGTGATCGAGTCCAAGCTAAAATAAGAACATTAAAACTGATTACATGAGCACACATGCATAAGAAATCATGAGAACACCTAAAACGCCTGAGTTTTGAAAGAGTTCATAGGAGGATATAATAGCTCAAACTAAATCTGAAGTGGCGGAAAAGAAGTGAGGATAACAAGACATCATATCGACTTCACCCTCCCAAGTAGCACCCTCTATTGACTGATTCCGCCATAAAACTTTAATTGAAGCGGCTTCTTCATTTCTCAACTTTTGGACTTGACAATGTTAAATCTCAAATGTAACTTCTTCATAAGATAGCTTTTCCTTCACACCCACATTATCTAGTGGCACAATTGAAGAAGTATCACCAATAAACTTTTTCAACAAGGAAATGCAAAATAGCAGATGCAGCGATGCCAACTCCAAAGGTAAATCCAACTCATAAGCTACATTACTAAAATGCCTCAAAATCTAATATAGGCTTATATAACAGGGACTAAGCTTCCTTTATTTACTAAAAAACATTACACCCTTGAAATTTTCAAGTAAACCCAATCATCAACTTCAAATTCAAATCCCCTTCTTCTATCATCAGAATAAGACTTTTGATGACTTTGGATAGTTTCAACCTTTCTCTAATGAGTCAAACTTTCTCCATGGCCTCATGAGTAACTTGAGCCTTATTAAAGAGACTTCACCAACTTCACACCACCCAAGATAAGATTTACACCTTCAATAGAGAATCTTAAATAGAGCCATTTAGGGATGAATCAAGATAGGCAAAGTATTTATGCCAAATAAATTTCCCTTTTAAGATGAATACCAGGAAGGTCATCGGGAAACACCTTCACAAAAAGAACTAACTCAAAAGTTGGGGTGTCAACATTAGAATCTATAACCCAAACTAAATGATAGATACAACATTTGGAAATTGTCTTTCTAGGCTCAACGTGAGAAACGAATTAAACTATAGGCATTGTAATACTACCCTACTTTTCAATGACCAGCTTATTAGAAAACAGAAATTGACCACTCGAGTCTGGAAATCAACCGAAGCAAAAGATGACTATAATCAATCTATACAAAAAAACGACATCAAATTCGAGCATATCAAGCTCTACCAAATAGCCCCAAGTGCTTTTTCTAATGGACCAAAACTAGGCAATTTTATATACCCATATGGCTAAGGCAGACTCATTAACCAGAGTAAAGACTGGGAAGGGCTTTAATAGATTTCAAGACTCACACTAAATCTAATAGCAACATAAGGAGTCACAAATGACAAGTTTGTTCACAGATCTAGCAAGGCATAAACATCAAGATGGCAGACATGTAACATACTCTCAACCACATTGGGAGAAGTCTCTTAATCTTGTAAAGTAGAAAGAGAATAGAACCTGTTTTAGTGCTATCTGCCACCAGAAGTAGAAGAAGCACCCTGGTGAGTTCGGCGGCCTATTGAAGAACTAGACTGAGTTTTAAAATAAACATATCCTCCCCTACCAACCTATGAAAGATGATCTCTCAACCTATAACCAAGGTTACCACAACAATAACATGCACCAGAATCGGCCAAGCAAAATCCCAAGTGACTCCTCCCACACTTTTGACACATGGAGAAAGAGCGTCCCCTAAAAGCTCCACTCTAAGGCTTGCCTATCTTGCTTGACCTTGCACACCGAGGCACTAGCAACAGATGGGTCAGGCCTGAAAAGTCCTAACGGAATTGAGAACAACCACCATTAGGCCACTTATGAGAATAAATACTACCATTTGTTCATGCTCTATGTCTTGCTAGAACTCTCCCTGATCATCTCCTCCTTAATCTGGGCAAGGGTTATCAATTGAGAAATCTCCATCTCTTTAATCAGCATGGTGGTTTTTGCACTCCTTTCCACCAACCTTGAGATACCAGAAACGAACTTGCTCATATGAGCCTTGGGACTAGTATTAGAGCCCTGGGATGAGTATTACAGTTGGTGAACCCTGGGGTCAATATAGCAGCATTTTTTCGACAATAAAGTAAGTAAGTCCTCGTGTTCCTAAGAAGTACTTATACTTATTTCACACTTTTATTTATTTTGGTATTAGACTATTTCGTGAGTTACAGAGCATGTTGCAGTCACATATTTATGATAGATCCTTTTGGATTTATGATATGATGTTGAGCATATGTCGTCATTTTGGATTTAACATTTTATTCTATAATATCAGACTGTTTAGCCTACTCTATTTACTACTACATTATGATTTTTCCTTCATTCAATATGGTTATGAAAGTCATGTAGTTAGACTGAGATCCCTCAAGATTATGTGTAGCGTGTTGCAACTAGGAGTAAGCTCAGGTCATGACAATAAGTCTGTCCTGGAACTATGGGGACACAAATAAAGCATGTTGATAAAGCTAATACTAACCGCAGATGTAAAGGGGAGAACCTACACCAATATTATAAGACAATAAAGGCAAAAAGTGTGCAGTCAGTATTATGGAATATTCTGAGTATAAGAAATATGTAATAATGTAACATAAATCATAATAAGTCTAAAAACATAATAATGCAATGACCAAGCCAAACATAAGCAAAAGTAATAATCTGATTTCTGAAGAACGTATAAAAAGGTCAATACAATATTTCTAAAAACATAATCATGACGTAATACTTTTGCAAGAAGTACCTTTAACCGACATAAATGATGTGAGCTATAGCATGAAGTCTAGTGTACTACTCCCACACTAAAAAGAGACTGTCTCACTTGTCAAGGTGAAGACCATAATTATAAGCCTAGATGGATCTATTAGCTAAGTCAAGCCTCTACTAATGGGTGACGTACTAAAGAGTCAAGCCTCAACTAATAGGGATCCTTCTCATCCTATGATGGCAAGTAGTTCTACGAAAAAAGAATTTCTACTAAAAGTTGCATGCATCTACCAACAGGTGAGCCTCTATTTCAAGGTCTGCTCAGTGCTCAGTAAACATCCAACGAAAATAACATGCATAATCATAATCATCATTAAGTAGATGACCAAAGGTCTTCGGAATAATTTATTTGTTGAGAGACTATATATGTCAATTAAATTTATTTGAAACTTTTTTCATAAAAAAGGGTAGAGTCAAGTTGGTCAAGGGCCATGGAGGTGGGAATGAAACCTTACAGTAGGATATGTGTCACGACCCAAGACTACCCCTAAGTCTGAACATGGCACTCAGAATCCCAAGGGACCCCAGCGAACCACATGGCACAATGAAAGCATACCAAAGCTAAAATAACCATGAGTGGAAGGAAAGTATAAAAACAGTGTGAATATCTTATAGCATAAAAGTAGTGGAAATTTGAGTACTTCAATAAAGCATAATATCTTAGTAGGTTTCTCACTTGGCACAGTGAACCTAGACATATATACTTTATACATTGTTTGTGTATAAAAGTTATCTAAAAATTTCGCAAAACCTATTTGCCGGTTGATTGTCGACTTAGTTTCTGACTTGGGTATCATCATTTTCTCAGAGAATATGTATGCATTGTATATTTCTTGTCTTCATTTTTGCTTGTAGTTATGTCTTCTTCATTCAATTAGATTTCTTGTCTAATAAATATTTTTTGTTAGATAAGGTGTTCAATTTGGGTTCTCTTGGCAATTCTACAAAAAAAAAAAAAAAGGTTTTGAAATGATTGGCCTTTGATGATTGTATGTGATGGGATTGACTGACGATTACTCATACTAGAACTTTGGAGTTTTGAAAAAATTTGATTGTTTTACTCTTTACCTTCATCTTCTAGTTTTAAATGCAAACTTTCTTTTTTATTAGGGTATGCATGAGTTTTTATTGCACTTGTTTTGTGACGAGGGTCTATTAGAAACAACCTGTTGTCTATTCCCAGTAGGATAATATCTATGTACATCTTACCCTCTCTCGAACCCCGCTTAGCTTATGGCATGTCATTGAGCGTGTTCTTGTTGTTGTTCATGAGCGCATTATTAGGTTTTGTAGGCATTTGTGTTTAAGTAGATTTACTTCTCCTTCGTCATACTAGCTTATGATGCTCACGCTCCAATAAGAAAGCGATCGCTATTAGCAATTAACGTAACCAAAGATTAGGGTTGAATCCACAAGGAATACAGGGCTTGACTACAAGAATTCACTATCAATCATTTTGAGTATCTATAAATAAAATCTCTAAATGGAGGAGGGGGGTTTGTGATTTAAAAATAAAAGTAAAATAATTACTATACTACTACGCGAGGAAAGACTCAATTTTAGGGACAACTTGGGAATTGTGTTCCCCATAGTTTGTTGACTCGATTACCCTAGACTACATAACTACAATTGGAACTTTGCATACAGGATGGTAACTTAGGTTCTTCCGGCCATCTTTTGAAGGTGAAGGTCAAATTTCACCATGGCACTTGGTCGGCAACCATGGTGTGCCAACTAACCGTTACCTATTGTCCCAATCAACCTCCACTTGGTCAGGTTTCGTTGATTAGATGAAAACACATCAATCGAATCCTTTCATCTACTCCCCTTTTGCTATCCGTCACTACCTTGGTCGAGATCATGATAGTAGGCAGGATTTGGTGTTAGGCACCACCAAACAACAATCATAATGAAGGGAAATAGAAAATACATGTAAAAACCAATCATAGGAATTCAATAAATCTAGGTCATCTCAAATCAACTACCCATGGTTCCCACAACCCCAAGTTGTGGGTGATTAGCTACTCATGGCTAAGGCAATACCAACAAATATGCAAATACAAAACATAGTTGAGAATTTTACCCAAAGCAATGAAGAGCGATACACTACAAGTTGCAAACCATAAGCTTGATAGATTGAGAATGAATACAATATATGATTTGCACTCCCCAAAATGGGTTTTCTAAGAGAAAATGAAAATCTATACTAAAATCCTAAAATATTCTAGGGAGAATATTCAAAGGAAGGCTATATTCAATGTTCAAGTCTGGTATATCCCTCATATAAACCCTATCATAAAGTATATATAGTACTTACAAATTTAACCCTAAAAATTACACAGAAAAGATAGTTGGCAGCAGGTACGTCTCACAGGTACGACTCGTAAGGTAACCTAGGAGTCATAATTGGGGTCTCATATGAGGTACTTGCCGTTTTGGACTTGACTTTTACGACCCATTGGTATGAGTCGTTTCTTGAGCTACAACTCGTATGCTCTTCATGTAGTCTAGGCCTTCAGTTTTGGTCTAAAATTTTTGCTCTATGTTTCTTGCTATGATTCCACCTATATGAGTCGCATTGAGACCTACAATGTGTAGGGTGGCCTCGTAAGGCTAACCTCCACTTAGCATATTTCTAATTTTTGCTCTCTATTTTTGGCTATGAGATCAGCCTATGAGTTGTAGCTTGGGGTACGACTCTTAGGTGAGCTCATATGTTTTGTACTTCAGCAAAATCTGCAATTTTCTCCAAAATCGTGCCAACCTACCTTTTCTGCAATAACAACACCAAAACACATAAAAACCATAAAAAGTAGCATTAAAAAGTCACAAAATTCTTTATTTTAGGCATCAAATGAGTTATATTTTGAAAGCACATCAACACCCTCAACTTAGAACGGGTGCTTGTCTTCAAGCGATGACTCAATCTAAGCAGACGATGAGAGACACATAATAGTTATACTATTGGCATATACATCATTTACTCTAATTCTGGTACCCAACTTTCATTTTCAAAACAAGATTTTAAAGTTACTATGTAAAACAAAAATACAAAGATGTATCTGACAACCTAACTATGATAAGCTAAGGAGCATCAACCATCCACAATCACTGGTATAGTCATATGCTAATCAAGTAGTGCAAATGACCTCACAGAAAAGTGGTCCCTCTTACCCACTCAAAAAGCATTAGAATTTGGGGACTAGAAGCATTCTCATTCTCACAAATGAAATTCATGCAAAATGACTATCACCATAGGTTGCCCCTATACTCAATTTCTGGATTGGTGACAAAGTGGATTTGGATCACTTTTGGACTTAAAAGCTTGTAACATAGGCTCATGGGGCTTTGGTATGGCTTTTTGGCAAGTAGTGACTAAAAGCTATCCATGAACCGTATTTACCAACACTTTTACTTTCAAGACACAATCATTTTCACTAAGTCCACCCTTATTCTCCTACTTCAAGCTTTTTCCGTGTTCTTTTCATTTTGTTTTTTGAGCTACGACTTATTTTTGAACTCATTTTTCCTGTTATCTTCAATATAAGATACTTTTCTTTTCTTTTTCCTCCCCGAGCTCGTGATTTTTCATTTCTTTCATTATTTTCCCACTAACCACCTCATTGTTATTACTTTACCACAACAAAGGCCACCCTCAACTTAGGCATTTAGCTTGATGTGAAGTAGATAATATCTATTTCCTAAACCAGGGCCACCATTTGTGGCCACCCTCAACTTAGGCTTTTAGCCTCAATTAAGGTTCACATGTTTAAGGATAGACTAGGGCCAACATTTAGGTATTTCATAAAACAAGGCTAAGCTAGCTAGGTGTCAAGAAAGAATCAGTGCATGAGAGGCTCAAACATTTGGAACAAAAGGTTCACTAACACATTTGGTAGGTCATTTAGGCAAGAGTGGGCTTACTAAAAGAACAAAGGCCTAGGATCCCTTCCAAATCAACCACATCACCAAAACCAATCTTAGAGTAACAAGGCAAGTCCTGAGTCCATACATGATACATGAATGCAGCAAAATAAGCTCACAACACATATGGCATTGCACACACAAGCAAGTATAGACTCACAGGTCATGCTTCAAGCCTCAACTTACGTTTACATTATCAGAACAAAGATCACCAGATAATCAAAATGCATGATTACATCAATAACCAAAAATCTCAAAAATTATTGAGGGTACCTAAATTTTCTTCAAAATCTAAAAAGTATTTGAAAACTATATATATATATATATATATATATATGCCGAAATATAATAACTATTATATATCTACAAATTATCTACACTACCTAAATATGTCAATTCAACAAAAATTAAACATCCACAAAGAAAAAGACACCTGAAAAGAAACCCTTGGGATAAAAAATAGAGGAAGTTATGGACTCAAGGCTACTCAGACTTCACCTTAATCCATAAATTCACACACCCCACAAAATAGAATACTTTATCCTCAAAGTAAAAACATGTACAAAATCAAAATAATGGAAACATATATATATATACAAACACATATATATACATATACACACACACACATTAAAAACCAACATTTAAAAACTAAAATCCAAAACAAAATTGAAAGGAACATTAAAGATAAAACCTTTAAACAAAAACCCAAAAACAACATAACAAAAACATTATCCAACAAAAAGAACAAAGTATCCTTAGATAGAAAATAAGTGTTGAGGTGAAAAAATAATCAAACACTTGGTGCTCAAGCACCGGCATCTGTCTGATCCTGGGGGTCTTGAGCTACAATCTCCTGCTTTGGTGTCTGGGCTGCAGCGGCGTGTGAACTTCCCTCTCCCTGTGCTATCTACTTCTCCCGCTCCCTCTGTATAGTCGCCAGAGCTAGAGAATCTCGTACCACCTCATCTAGTATTAGCTCCTCCCTGTGTGCTTATGGGTCATTAAGTCTGGGCCTCTTCTAGACCATCTCTAGTTCATTCGTCTCGAGGGGCCTCTTCCCACGGACATGCAGGAGTTCACCTAACAAGTCAAAAACGTCATCACCTGCAGGTGCCACCTCCGGGACTGCAACATGGGTTGCTAACATAAGCAATAAGTTGTCCTTAAACTTGGCCAACTCCTCTGTCGATGCGCTTGTGTCAGCAGGCCAAGCATCCCCAAGCCTCCTCTGGACTCTCGCCTCAAATTCATCTACTGGAGCATCCACCGCTTGAACTGTCTCATCCACTAAATCATGGGCAAATACCTTTGCCCTATCCTCTGAGTCCCGAAAAATTTGGCTGACCCATGGTCGGACTTGAGGTGCTAAAGCCTATAACCTGAGCTCCACCGTAGCTATCCTGCACACCAATGCTTGAAAACCAATAGAAGAAATAAGATAATCAACCTGGATAGTGGATGATGCTGGTGCGGGATCAATGGAAGACAGTGTCAACTCAATCTTAGTAGCAGGGGAAGGCTCTTCAGTAGCTGGAGTAGCGACCATGGTGGTTGGAGTTGGAGGATCAACGGGGAATGGTTCTGGGATGGCCGGAGGAGCTGCACATGGTATGGGCCACCAGGTTCTCCTCAGTCTTTATCTGGCTAGGATCCATGGAGCGTGTGGCCTCTATATCCTGGTCCTGGTGGGGTCAACACGAACACCTGCTACATTGCATAAACGGTGGATCAAAATAGGGAATGGCAGTGAGGTGCTCGTCCGGACAGCGACTCATGGATCTGCTCAGAGATGATCAGGGCCCAATCTATCTCATAACTAGCTAAGATGCTGGCTAATAACATGGCTCGCTCTAGGGTAATCACATTATCCGTGAAAGTAGGCTAGATACACCAATGGATAATGGACCACCATAACTTGGCCGAGAAAGAGAAGTGGGCTTTCTCTATCGGATCTGCGTGGTTGGTAACCCACGTCGGCTCAAACCCCTCCTCACATATATGGCTAGAAATCCATTTCAGTAGCTCGGTCTTAGCCCCAACATCTTTCTCATTCATTGCTTTCCTCATTTTGGAAATATATACTCTGTGGTAGACTGAGGCACTCTATAGTCGGGGCCGAACTGAACCCGTCGGATCGTCTCCTCTGAGATATCAACTCTACGACCCCAGCCTGACACAACTCGTAATCTAGGCTGCTCAATCGACTTCTTGTTATTTGGTAGACCTCAGCAAAGTGTAGTAAGGTAGGCTGCATAAAACTCATGGACTAAGTACGGGGCATACTTGCCCAACTACTGTGTGGTCCATCATAGACTGTGTTTGTCTAACTTAGCATCTAATCCCGGTACCCTATTCGACCGGAGTCATTTATCCTAGACTGCTCGTTGGAACTGTCTAACCAGTTTGCCTCGTCCCTTTGACTCTAACCCCTGACCATAAATCTCTTTCATTTCTACAACGCACCATCTGGGTTTGCCGGGGGTAGTGATTTTACTTCCTCCTGTTGATCTTGTGACCCCTCCTCGGAATGTGTCTCGATGTGTCTCGGGGTCATCTTTGGTGAGCTGCTCTCAGACCCATTACTACTACCCTCCCCGTTAGACTAGGAGGGACTCTCAACTTCTATCGGGGCCATAGCAGTGCAGCCCCGAGTTTGAGGCATATAAGCGTCAGGGTCTATCCTGACTCTTTGGAATTCCCACAGAGCCTTACGATGGCTTAGTTCTCGAGGATTCGTTAATCAATCTCCGTCAAAATAATTTGATAGCTCATTTATCCTTTGGAGGCATTATATCTGCAAACCAACCACACTTCAATAAGTGAGCCTCAACATGTTTGATTAAGCAGTGATCACATAACAAAGGAACAAAAATAGAAATATTTAAACATTGGAATCACAAGAAAAATTCACTAATAAAGTTGCAGGTCCACCGCTATGAGATGCAGGTATGACTCGTAGGGTGTCTGACGAGTCATACTCTAGCCTCGAAGTACCAAGGTCTCTAAGAAAAATGGAATCTGGAATAAGACACGAGGTGGAGTTATGACTCATAGGATGGCCTACGAGTTGTAATCTGGCTTAGTACTTTATTCCAGAGGCATTTTTGAAACCCCGGTAGACTTACGAGACCCCTACTACGACTCGTGCAGATGCTATGAGTCGTAGGTGGGTCTCGCAGGTGATATGTGAAGGAACAACAGGTGACTGGTGCCTGCTACGAGGGACCATTACGACTTGTAGGGGAACCTATGAGTCATAGGGAAGCCTCGTAGCTGAAGATAGAAGGCACCTGCAGTGCCTACTTCCTTCCCATAAAAATAGTAAATACTACAAATACAAACAAGCATTGGCAATCATCAGAGCAACATATTATATTTGGCACACAATTAGACCCACTAAGGAATTACATCAGTCCCACGTTACATCACAGTAAAACCTATAAATAATGCATGTCCAAACTATAGTTCATACGATATCGATAAAGTCTAACAAGATAAGGTGTATTAACACACAACCATATTTTCAAAATTCAAATCCCGAAGATAATCTTCACAAGGATTAGACAACAATTAAACACCACACTCATGTAACCATTATTCTCACAACGCAACCACCCACACAAGAATTCCGAACAGGTGTCAAATCATAACAGAATTCTCAAAGTACTCAAACCCCAATTTTCATATCTAAACACAAGCATCATCACAATGGTGTGACTTCTTATGACGAAACCAAGCATACCATCATCTCAAGAATGAAACTCACTATAATAATGCATTATAATTAACCATGAAGCTTACCAAATGGGAGAAGGACCCAACAAATGCAAAGTAAAGGGAAAGAGATGCCAAAACCATAGAAAAAGAGGAACTCGCTGGAGTAATCACTGGAAAAATGACGTGGGTAGGCGGCATCGTTATTAGAATAGTGAAAGACGGAGTAGGTTTGGGGTTTTACAGTCAATGTTGGATATAGGAAATGAATTTAGGGGACAAAATTCAGTAAATTGGGTCAATATTAAAAATCTGCAGATAGGGGCTACGAGACCCCGACTACGAGTCGTAGGGTATCCTACGACTCATACGTCCCGATCTCGTAGCAGACCCATCACTTAGAAAAATTAAAATTCGTACCTGGGCACTACCAACCCCACTTACGACTTATAGGTGACTCTACAAATCGTAAGGTTGGCTCATAGTTTGTGTGTTAACTTTCAATACTCAATGTTTCCCTCTACAAGGCATGACTACATGTCGTAGTGGTGACTACGATTTGTAGGCCTACTCATAGAGGTTGCTCCAAGTGCCATTTTTTCAAATCTTCAGTTCTTAGCTTCTACTTGCAGACCAGGTATTAAAATACAGCAATCTTAAAAACATTACATCTGAATCAACGTCTTTCAAATTAAAAACAAACATGTTACCACCTAAAAGTTTCAAAAACCATACAAACTTAAAAAAAAACTAAAAATTAGCGCATATCCTTATGTTGTGTCCCAAGAAGCGCCTTGTTTAACGTCATGGCTCGACTTAGTCATCATCCATTGTCAAAACTCATCAAGATCCTAAACCTCACTTTTCAACTCATCCAGGTGTTTCATTAAATTGGAGAATGTGAAACACAACCTCTGCATAATTGACCCTAAACTGAAACTGTCGCTAATCCATATCCACCAGAGCTCTGTCGGTGGCCAGAAATGGTCTTCCCAAAATAATGGGCACCTCAAAATCAACCTCACAATCAAGGATCACAAAATTTGCAGGAAAGATGAATTTATCAACTTTAACAAGCACATCAAGAAGTATTCCCTCTGGCTTTTTGATGGTTCGATCCGCCATGAGCAATCACATTCTTGTTAGAGTAAGGGTGCCAAGACCAAGCCTATTTAATATGGCAAGAGGCATTAGATTGATACTCGCTCCTAAATCATACAATGCTCTTGTGAATTCAACCACACCAATAGTACAAGGTATGGTGAATGTACCGGGGTTCTCTCGTTTTTTAACAAGGCATTTTTTCATGATTACATTATATTGTTGGAGCTCTTGTGAGAACTCTTGGCTCAAAGTGCGTTTCTTTGTCACCAAATCCTTCATATACTTGGCGTACCAGAGCATCTTCTCCAAAGCTTCTAGAAGGGGAATGTTGATGGACATATGTTTTAACATTGAAAGAAATTGCTTGAATTTGCCATCTTCCTCCTTTTTCTTGAATCTTTGGGGAACAGAGGTGGTGGTTTTGCAACCACCTTGACTTTCTCTTGCTCTACCACCTATTGGCCTTCCACTACATTACTCTTTGGACTTTCTTCCTTAATCCCCAACTTGCTATCAATGACCCTCTTGTCAACTTCATCCTCAGTCACCGGCATAGGGGATCTATGGTGTTTTTGCCACTCCGAATCATGACTATCATACAATGCTCTTCGCTTTTGGTATTTTGAACGGTGTTGCTGGTAAAGTGCCCTTTTGCCGTTTGTTCAATTGTAAGAAGCTTGCACAAATTATTGCTCTAATTGCATAATCGCCACAGAGTGAGACTCTATTTTTTGGTTAATACTTGAAATGTTCGCTTTCATTCCCTTCAAGGTCTCATGTTGGGTGTCGGCTCTCTTCAACAACTTGTCAAACATCTCTTCAAGCCTCAAGTACTTTGCACGGCATCAGGGTTGCGGGACGGCACATAAGGACCATTCCTATAACCATCTCTTCAATCCCATTTGACATTTGGCACTCTCTTTCTTTCCTTGTAACTACCTCAATTGTCTTTATATTCACCATCATGGTTGTAGTTCCGACCTTGGTTCCTGGAACCTGCCTCCAATAGTCTGAGTTGGACCCTTGGGGGTCATTTTGGAAACCTGCCACTTGGTTACTCACAAAGCAAACATCTTCATCAAAGACTGGATATTCATATGTAGGAACCTTAGGAGGTTGGTGAGTGACCACTTGGACACTTTCTTGGTTTTGCTTCAAAACCTAGTCCATACTTGTGCGAAGTTGAGCAAGTTGCTCCACGATCTCTTCATTGACCTTTGCTTGCTCATTGTTGGTGTTGACTGCACAAGACATTTTTCATTGTACCTCGCTCTCGTTGATCCCATTCTCTAATGGTTTTAACCACTTGCTCCATTATAGCGGCTATCAATGCAAAAGGTTAGTTAAGAAACATGCCTCCCATGATTGTGTCGGCAAAAGCTTGACTATTCTCGTCAAGTGCCCAATAGAAAATCTCAACCAAGGCATCATCAACAATCTTGTGATCGGGGACCATCCTCAAGCATTTTGGTGAATCTTTCCCATATGGTACTAATAGAATCACCCGACAATTGCTCAAAATTGTTTATTTAATCTTTGACTTGTAGCTTCTTTGATCTTGGGAAATATCTTTCTAGAAACACTCTTTGAAGCTCTGCCCAACTTGTTGTTTTACCCAGAGAAAGCTCAAACAACCACATAGCTTCATTCCCACTTAGTGATTATGGAATCACCCACAAACCAATGCCATCAAGAGAAAGGTTTTGTGTCCCTATGGTACTCTTGTTGACAAAAACCACATTATGGAGATGACGGTGGGGATCCTCTGAAGGTAGCTCTATGAATAACCTGTGATTTTGGAGCATTTAAAGTAACCCACTTGACACCGAGAACTTAGCGCCTGCTGGTACAGGAGGCAACACTGTAGCACTAGTAACATCTGTTGCCATAGCGCTGAAACGATATTGGTTCCAACCATAAGCATCCTCAATGAAATCCCTAAGTTGGGGCTTATCATTCCTCGGGGGTGGATTTTCTTCTCTTCTAATATTGTCATGCACATTCATTTCTTTCTCCATAGAGATATCCTCATTCACCTAAGTCATTCTTTTAAAAAGTCAATGGATCTCCAAATTGATGAGATCTAAGGGATTGCCTTCGCTCTTTGTGTTGGGCATACAACTTAGTACTGTCACGCCCCAAGTCCCCGTAGGGCGGACCGGCACCCGTTACCGTTAAGGCTTCGGGAGAACCAACCTATAACTA
>JAPFFP010082795.1:0-22094 GCA_026153255.1 Solanum medicagineum | reverse complement strand
TATGAGCTGCGAGTGAAGTCTTGTACATCTATCACAAATTTTAGTAGTGCAACCCACTATACCCCGACGACGAGCCATGAATTCTTTCACCGGCCGTAGATTGGCTCGTGGTTAGACTCAAATCTAATTTTTTTTAATCTATTTTGGATTGAATTTTTATGTCTATGCATAGTGTTTTTATTTGTTTTTTGATGTGCAGACCAGTACATAACATAAAATTTTACTTTTGAGTTTGTTCTTTGAATATTGTGCAGACATCTTGTTCTTATTTTAGATTTTCGTGTTGCAATTCAAGTGGATATTTTGGATTTTATGATCTTTAACTCTTCATTGTAAGTATTTGATTATGAAAACATCAAACATGATTTCATCATCTACAACAATTTATAATTCTTAGAAAGTGTGCGTGCATGTATTATTTATCTCTTCATTTTCATTGCTTTTTAATGGTTGCGAATATTAGGACTCACCTTATTCTTACTTGTCGGACAACGGGGATAATGAATGGAAAAAGGGATAAATAATAGGATTTGATATGATTACACTTATCTAATTAGCTTAATTGGACCAAGAGATAGCTAAACTGGGACCAAGGTAAGAGTTTGTAATACGACATCGGTGGACAAACCATGTTGCGTGGTGAAATTTTCATCTATTTGCTGGACCTAGGACTTAGGTGAACATAACTTACCAATTCTACATACTACACACTAGAAAATTTTATAGTTATGATGTTATACTGCGTTAGGAATTCATGGGGACGCAATAACCTAGATATCTGGTCTCACTGAATCGTAATACTTGCATCCTAATTATTCTTACAATAGATCTTAGTTATTATATTTACATCATAAACCCTCCCTCCTTTCGAAAATAAGTTGGTTAATTTCTTGAGTTGCTTTAATTATTCCAAATGTAGACCATATTCCTTGTGGGATTGACCCTAACCATTGTTAGGTTCTATATTTGAACAACATCCACTTATACTTCAATTGGGAGGTATAATTTGGGCGTGATCAAATTTTTGCACAATTGTTGGGGAGTTTGACTTTTAGACTGGTTTGGTTAGAGTAATTAGAGAATTATGCCACGGACCTAGAACCCACGCTAGCACTTCGGTGCGGCACTAGTCAGTTTGCTCATGATTCTTTCACGGTCTTGCAAACACTAGTAAGTGTTTTACCTTTGGATTGCTAAGGGAACGCAAGATTAAGAAGACAAGAGAGCTTTAGAAAGAAGACTTCTTTTACACTTGGAAGATGGCTTACACTTTCTTGGGCTGTTGGTTTCTTGATGCCTAACAAATGAAATGGCCCTCCTATTTATACTACTTCCTAGGGGCCAAAGTGTAATTAATATTTACACAACAAGTCCCTAAGTATTTACACTTTAGTCCCTCTCTCGATTCTTCCACACAAGCCTAGAGAGGAATAAATACTACTAGACAATTCTACATGTCTCTGGAACCTTCCGGATCTCTCTAGCCTTCTCTTCAATCTTCTGCACAATTCTAAAGGATTCCGGAGTCCTCCAGAGCATGATGGACACATTCCTGCACTATTTTAAGACAGGATTTAGGCAGGACGTGTCATTCTCCCACACCTAATGATGCGATACCTTGGCACATTACTGCTGTTGGAACTCCCCCGTCTCCACCTTCGGACTAATGCAAGTCTTTATGCCGTCCCCTTGTGGTCTCATCTGGAGTTTGCTCTCTTTCCGTGCCCGAGGCATGCTTCTGCAATGGACTGTCCTTGCTCCTTCTTGGCTTCCTTCGATGGCTTCTCCTCCGACGACTCTTCTTCTTTTCGAGTGTGGAACACGACAATGGCTTTTTACCCTGGATCCCCTCCATAAGCCGCGAGGCCGACAACTGAACTTTTCCCTCTGACTTGGGCATCTATACTAAGGGAACCATGTAGGAACCTACATGCTCCAAGGCCATGAGTTGTTGGAGGTAGGGGTCGATCACCACATGGCACTTTCGGAAAAATTCTTGCCCAAGGATGATGTCGAAGAGGTCTATCGGGGTGACATTGAAGTTGGTCTTGCCATTCCACTCACCCAACGCTATATTGACTCCTTGAGCAACTCCACACATAGGAGTTATTGGTGCATTGACCCTCCTAAGTTGTGCATTACTTGGGTTATATTTCAGCCCCAACTTGATTGCCACAGACTTAGTCATGATGTTAGCCCCTGCGCTGTGTCGACCATGGCACAAGCGGGATTCCCATTGATTGTGATATCCATGTATTGTGCACGACACCCCTTCGGCTTCTCTGGCTGCCGCATGATGGTTCCACATAGCCCTATCATGCCTATCTAGGCCGTGTCTGAATTTTCCCCCGATTCACAAGCCTCCTTCTGTGCCTTCTACTCCTTCTTTTCCCGTAGTATGGCACCAAGGCCCTTCAGCTCGGTGCACTTCTTGTAACTATGCGTCCCCCCACATATGTAGCACTTAAGCGCTTTCTCGGGCTGCACCTTGCCCTCTTCGCTGCTTTGACGTCCGGACCTCTTGTTATCAGGCCTACCAGTGTCATGATACTGGGGATATGGCTGCCAACTCTTGCCTTTGGCACCATCTCCCCTACCTTGGTCATGACTGCCATCTGATTCCTCTCCTCGGTCTTTACTTCACCTGTCATGTCGAGAGTATGTCAAAGCCTCGGCTTGTGTGATGGCCTCGTCAAAGGTGGAAACCTGTCGACGCTCCAGCTCCGTCCTAGCCCTTACCTGCAATCCGTCCATGAAGTTGAACAACATGTCCTCTTCTGTGAGGTTAGGGATTTGAAGCATGAGGGTTGTGAATTCCTTTATATAGGCCTTCATGCTACCCGTCTGCTTGAACTCCCTAAGCCTCCGTTTGGCTTCATAGACGACATT
Organism: Solanum medicagineum; assembly: GCA_026153255.1. NCBI lineage: Eukaryota > Viridiplantae > Streptophyta > Magnoliopsida > Solanales > Solanaceae > Solanum > Solanum medicagineum. Next base: position 19,205 of record JAPFFP010082795.1, on the reverse strand, counting down.
GTTGGCGTAGAAGGTCTTTTTGAACTCCGCCTTGAACTGCTCACATGTGCTGATCGTGCAGAGTCCCCTTCCTATCTCAGCATCCTTCCGTTTCTACCACAGCATCGCCATCTTGGTCAAGTACATCATGGCTGTATTGACCTTTGTGTCGTCACTCCTTACCTTGTTACACTTAAAGTAATTCTCAAAGTGCCACCAGAAGTTCTCCACCTCTTGTGCATCACGGACGCCTTTGAATACAGGTGGCTGGGGAGCCTCAATCCTGGCCTCCCTCTTCCATCAATCCCAACGCACCTTCCTTCAGCTATGCCTTCCTCAAGTGCCCTCATCCTTGAACTCAAAGCCTTCATACTGTCGCCTATGGTATTTATGGTGGCGCTCATGGCCTACATGTCGCTTAGTGCCTCCATGAGCTGGCACTCTAAGGAAGTGATGGTCTACCTCATATCATACTCCGCCGCCTGGCACTCGCCTAACTCCTTCTGGATGCTGTCGTTCTCCTCAAGGGTGAACTCCTCCAAAGTCTTAAACTTGCCATCGAACTGATTCAAGCGATGGCCCAAGAACTCTACTGCTCACCGAGCAGTATCCACCCTTGCTACCCATCCTTTGTCTAGGGTGATGTCGATGAGATCTTCTCCTAGTTCATCATCACTCAACTCCATGGTGGAAAGTGAGTGGGTTGTTATGGCCTCGCTTGGTGTCGGTCCGACCGGGACCTCCTCAACCTTCTTGGAGCCTTTCTTCCCCTTACATTTCTTGCCAACATCCAACATAACATTGGCGGTGGTGGTGGCGTTGACGTTTCCTTCACTTGCCATGGTTTACGAACCTGCTCTGATACCACTCTGTCACGGACCTAGAACTCAAGCTAGCACTTCCATGCGGCACTAGTCAGTTTGCTCATAATTCTTCCATGATCTTACCAACACTAGTGAGACTTTCACTTTTGGACCGCTAAAGAGAACGCAAGATTAAGAAGACAAGAGAGCTTTAGAAAGAAGACTTCTTTAACACTTGGAAGATGGCTTACACTTTCTTTGTTTGTTGGTTTCTTGATGCCTAACAAATGAAATGATCCTCCTACTTATACTACTTCCTAGGGGCCAAAGTGTAATTAATATTTACTCAACAAGTCCCTAAGTATTTACATTTTAGTCCCTCTCTAGATTCTTCCTCACATGTTTAAAGAGGTCTAGATACTACAAGACAGTTCTACAAGTCTTCGGAACCTTCCGGATCTCTCTAGCCTTCTCTTTAATCTTCTGCACAATTTTAGAGGATTCCGGAGTCCTCCAGAGCATGGCAGACACGTTCCTGCACTGTCTTGAGACAAGATTTAGGCGGGACATGTCAATTAGTCCTTATTTTTTTATTTTACATATTTTTGTTGTTTTTTTTTCATTTTTAGCATATAAGTTATAGTTATACCTAATACCCGCAGTCGAGGCAATCCTTTGACTCCATACGATCATGAGATACAAAGAACGTTGAGAAAAATGGTCCAAGACAATACAAATAATGATGCGAATGATGCATTTCATTTACATGACCAAAATCCACCACCACCACCACCATGCATGGTGGACAATCAACCACTACTAAGTCAGCAAACAGGAGTGGCTATGTGGAATTAATATAGACTTGATCCAACGATAGTGGATGTTAAAGAATCCATCATGTTACCTCCACTGCCACTGGATACTAAGTTCATTATCTCGAGCAGGTTGTTGGAAATGTTGCAACATAGAGGGATGTTCTAAGTTTTACCCTTAGAGGATCTACATAACCATCTACACAATGTTGTCTTTATTAGCAAGAGTATGATGGGAAATCAATTTTTCCATGGATGTCGTTGGGCTCTGTGTCTTCCCATTCTCTCACACCGATGAAGCAATAGTATTGTCATCAGAGTTTTCATACAGTTCAATAGCCACATGGGTAGAGATATAAAAAAACTTTTTTGATATGTATTTCCCCAAGAAAAGATACTACATCCCATTTACTATGCAAGTAAAGCCCTTAATATAGCTCAAAAGAATTATGCTATCATAGAGTAAGAGTTACTTGCAGTGGTCTTTGCATTTGAGAAGTTCAAGTCATATTGTTGGGAACCAAACTCATTGTGCATATAGATCATTCAGGGTTAAGGTACTTGATGGTGAAGAAGGATGTAAAGCCAAGGTTGATATGATGGGTAGTACTTCTTCAAGAGTTTGACTTCAAGGTTACTGATAGAATAGGGATGGAGAATCAAGTTGCAGACCACGTATCTAGAATCAAGGATGATGCTATGTCTAAGTTTGAAGATGGATTGGAGATTAATGATGCATGCTCTGATGAGAGAGTATTGGCTGTATCACATTGACTTCATACCATGGTTTACTGGTTTTGCTACCTAGTCAATGATGTAGCGCACCTAATATGACTTTACACCAGTGCCGAAAGTTCATATCTAACATAAGAAGTTCTTTTGGGATGAACCATATTTGTTTTGTGTTTGTAAAAATTGGATTATTCATCATCGCGTTCCTGAGGGTGACATGATGAGCATTCTTGAGGCTTGTCATTCCTCATTAGACGGTGGGCATCATAGTGGTATTCAAACAACACATAAGATCTTGCAGTGTGGCTGCTATTGGCGAACTATTCACCAAGATGCCCATGACTATTTCAAAACATGTGCCAAGGGCCAAAGAGAAAGGTGGAATTTGCCAAAAGCATGAGCTCCCTCTTAACCAATTATGGTTATTGAGTTGTTTGATGTATGAGGTGTAGACTTCATGGGGTTGTTCATCAGATTTTATGGGAATACATATGTCTTGGTTATTGTCGACTATGTTTCAAATGGGTAGAAGCATTTGCGGTTCCTAACAATGAAGGTAAGAGTGTCATAACATTCCTCAAGAGGAACATCTCTCACGGTTTAGTACTCCTCGAGCAATCATAAGCGATGGAGGTTCTCACTTTTGTAATAGGTTATTCAAACCTCTACTAGAGAAGTATGGGGTGCTACATGGTGTTGCAACTCATTATCATCCCCGAACAAGTGGGCAAGTTGAGGTATGTAATAGGGAGATTAAGTAGATTCTTTCCAAGACAATGAATTCAAATGAGATAGATTGGTTGTGAAAGATAGATGGTGCATCATGGGCATACTGGACTTGATTCAAGACTCCCATAGGTATGTCTCTTTACTAACTTATTTTTGGTAAAGCTTGTCACTTACATGTAGAGCTTGAGTACAAGGCTGTGTGGGGGCTCAAGAAGCTAAACTTGGAGTGGAATAATTCTGTGAATTCGAGGTTGAGCCAATTCATCAGACTTGATGAATTCTGATAGAGGGCATATGAGAGCTCAACATTGTACAAGTAAAGTATGAAGCTAGATCATGATCGTTGCATTGGTCACCGTTAGTTCGTGCTAGGAGACTTGGTTCTATTGTTCAATTCTAGACCGCGACTGTTTCCTGGCAAACTCAAGTCTAAGTGGTTGGGTCCCTACAAGGTCACATGTATCTTACACCATGGGGCTGTGGAGTTAGAAAACAATGATGGTACAAGGTTTAAAGTCAATGGTCAGAGAATCAAAACATACTTTGGCAACGCTGATGAAATCAAGACAATTGAAGTAGGGACACTTGGTGAAGTCTGAGTAACCATGTCGTCTACCTCATGTCACAACATTAAATCAAGCACTACTTGAGAAGCAACCCAAGATTGTATCTTTATTTTCTTTGTAATTATGTTTTGTGCTAGTTTTTGGACTCATAGCTAGTTGGAATTTTCCTTGTATTTTAGAACTCACAGTCAGGAAAGTTATAAGGTAGCAATTTATTTTACTGAGTATATGTAGGAACAAGATGTAAACAACAGACAAGTCCAAAAAGTGGAAAAACATGAGTTTACGAGTTAGTATATGACTTGTAAACATCACTCATGGAACCAATTCAAGTAAGCAGGAGTCTTTGCATAATGATTCCGTGAGCCAACTTTACAACCCATTGAAAGTTTTACAGGCTATGAATGAGGTTCATGGAATCTAGATAATTTTTTGCAATCTTGTTAAGTGTCGGAGGCTTCCACGAAACCTATCAATGAGCCATAGTTCATACCACAGCTCGTGAATGGGATTCATGGATCCCAAGTCTCTAATGGTGGCAACTCAAACCATGAAACCAAAATCATGGGATGTAGACTTATCTATGGCCCGTAATCAGGGTTTTTGGAGTACAAAGCTGCCTTTGAAATAACTCAACCCATTTAAAACAAAAAGGGGTAAACCCCTTTTACCTTTTCACTTTACCAAAACAAATCCCCAAATATTCCTATCATCCTCTTCACCATTATTGATCCTATTTCTGACAATCACCTTTACATTTTCTATCATGATTCCAGCCATACCTCCGGTGAAGTATCTCACTATTATGATGACCGATTCTTTGGTCGAAATCAAACCCAACAGTTGGACTAGGGCTGTCCATCTCCATTTTTTGATTCTACTAAGTTTTTGTAGTAGGAATTCTCAACTTATACCTGAAAAGATGTTTTGATTTATTGGAATTCGAGTTATTGTGCCATTATTGTTGTGCCCTAACTGGCCCCTCTTTCTACGTCTTAGTAATTGTGTTGATCATTATAATTTCATAAAGAGTATGGTAAGAAATAGAGTGAATTTTGATTTTTAATATGCATGAATGAAATTTGATTATCCCAATTAGATAAAGGCAGTGAAATGTATTGAAACTAACCTATGCTCATCTTACGCATATACTATTGGTGTAATAAAATGAATTGTGAGGACATAATATTGAAATTGGACCGAGAAATGCAAAATTGACTAAATTTATATATGTCATGTATAGCGTTGGTCCATGACTTTTATTATGTTTGGCTACTGTGAGGTACTTAATAATTTGAATGGTTTGACTAATTTAGGTTTGGAAATGTGCTCGTGTTTTGATTGGAGTTGGGCTGACCATAAATTGTTAGGATTTTGTGTTGCTTTTTGGGGACTGTGCTTGGCATCTTGTTGGGCTTTAAAATTGGATTGTGTTTGGGCTAAAATCTATTGATATGTATTGGACTATGTACTGCAAATTTATTTTATACTTGTTGACCGGGTTGCTAATTGATAATAAAGTAGTTGAGCTTATGCTGAAAATTGGGTTGCACTTGGCTTTTTCAGGAATTGCATATCCAAACTCAAGAAGGTCTTTTACGGCCTGTAGTTCAATCTCCGGGCCAAAATTTCCCCTTGTGAATGGATTCCAATAACTTGAAGATTTCAAGTTTAACAAGACGAACCTCTTTACGAGTGATGGTTAGACTACGGGCCGCAAAGCACTGTTCGTGGTTTAGATTTTTGCAGATTTATTTTAAAGTTCTGCAATCATGACCTCATCCTATGTCCCATAGTTCAATCCACGAGTCATAAATGGGTTTGTAGTTGCGTTTCCAATGAGTGAAATTACTATTCCCTATGTCCACGACTACCTTTTATGGTTTGTAGTTCATTCTACGGCCTGTAGAAAGACTTACGTACTTTCCATTTGTATTATTTTTTTGTAAAATTTTGTTTTTGCTTTTCATTTTCGTGGACTCAAGTGTTCTAACATATAGGAACCATGGCTCCCATGGTTGATGCAGCTATACATGCAGAGGCTCAAGCTCTGAGATAGTGATTACAAGATGAGCCTACAAAGTCCGAGAGGAGTGACTCTATAGAGGAGCTTGACGTGTGTCCTAACGAGGGCGTCAAGACAGATAGACACGGGCATTTTCCCTTCAAATTGTACCAGCTTTGACCCTAATTGCTACAACACACCCTTCCCAGTCTGAGGAGGGATGCCCTACACGAAGCGACTCCATAAAGTTCTCCAGCTCCAGAGAGTGGTCTTAATCTAGCTCCAATCATCGTGATGGTTCAGGTTCAGAGGAGGAGTCGAGTTCGGAGTTTGAGAGTTTGGAAAAATGCATCACGGTACCAGTTCATGTCCCCGACAAGCCTAAATGATAGTGCATCAAGGACATGTATGTTATCTCTATGATGTTATTCAGCAGGATGACATATGCTGACATACAAGGACTATTTTTAAGGAGCCTCAGATTTTGACATTCGGACTTGATGTAGTATCGGCCGTCTGGGATGCATTCGCTCGGTGTGGACTTGAGCGGATGGCAGCACTATTGGGAAAGTACTCTTGGGTGTTAGTCAGATAGTTCTATGCTTTGTATGCTACCACCATTATTGAGGCTACTCCAATAAGGCCAAGCCAATTGCACATCAACGTCTGACCCAAACATTGGTTAGGGATATCTCCATAGATCTTTCGAAAACCATTGTCCGGAGGTTTCTATTTTGTCCCTAGTACCAGCCGCTGACATCCACAACTTAGATTGACTAAGATTATGGTAGGCACGAAACCGTGCTATGATTAGAGAACCAGTCCAAATAGCCACCTTATTTCGATAGGTCACGAGGTATATAACTAAGCGAGCCATGACTGCCAACTAGGTATCCTAACCCACGCATGTCATCAAGACCTCGCTAACGTCGTGATCATGTTTTGTGGACCGTGGTCCCTATGCACATCTGGCCGATGTAGGCGAACAATACGCTTATGCTAGATAATGCAGTACTAGTAGCCAGCTCTATAACTGGCTATAAGATTACTTCGTTTGCTACTGCATTATCGAGGAGATCCGCGACTGATCTTTCAAGAGGTCGACATTTATACCTTTTCTTTGCCTGGTCCATAGACTATGCATTAACGTGACGAAAATGATTATCCAAATATCAACTTGATGATAGTGTTTAGTGCACCTAGATGAAAGCCTAATTAAGGCCAATGAGAACCTGATTGCATCTCGACAAGCACCACAACCTACTGTTTGACTTCCACAGATGTTTGTTGTGCCTCCACATCTTGACGATGCTCTCACTGTTGCTAAATCTGAGAGGGTCCCACCAACAAGTGATGAGACAAAGATGGGTCCCAAATCTACCTCTTCTACTATTCTAGAGGCTATGCCGACACGTGCTCAGCCAACGGGTATGGTATACATATCCATGGAGTCCATTCAGGCCGTGCTACATTGCCATGCTCAGACTGAGTCCCTGTTGGCTCAGTTAGTTCAACAAATCCAGCCTTGGGTATACAAGGCCATTATAGAATAGTAGACCATATGACAGATTACTACCTTGCCATACTTGACTAGTGAATGAACGTACTTCATGGCCAGGTAGACGCATTTGAGAGGTGTTTGGAGGATCACCTCGATACCACTCAGGTTCCTAACCTTTATGCCATTTGGAGAAAGATCCTGGACCTCCCTCTCAAAGATAGGCTCATTAGGGACTCGGGATCTAACTCTACGGGTCCTACCATCCATGAAGACACAACATGCATGCAACCATTCTATCTCTAGTATGACATCAAAATCCACTACGCCAACTCCCACAAGTCACAAAGCAAGACCTAATGCAATGCAAGGCCTATGAAGCAGCATAATTAACTAAAAGAGCAAAGAACATTGGTTAGAGAGGAAAGACCTATCACTCCTAAAGCACGACATAGACCACGAAGAAGGGAAACATTTCTAAAACGTCTCATAGCCTCCTACTCATAGTTGTGGTGCACAACACAACCATGAATAAGACTCTAATCGACGCGGTATGTTGAACTTCGAGGATCTAAAAACCTAGTGCTCTGATCTTTGTCATGACCCAATCGTAGAGCCTAGACGTGATCGGCGAATGGGGAACCCAAAGGAATCCCCAAACAAGCCTCATAGCATATCATTACACATCCTTGGTCGCGGAACAATTAAATGATATTTGAAGAATGGAAATAAGGGAAAAATGGACTAAGGGAGAACTTGTCATAACATAGAGTCAAGAGATAATAGAATCAATTCATGGCATAAGTACATAGCTTTGTCCAAAAATACTTCTATTACATAGACAACGGCGGGGGCCAAGACATACAACCGGGCTTACTCATAGTCATAAGTAAATGATAAAGTAAAGAGAATCTTAATACATAGTGGTAGAATAGTCCTTATCCCCAGAATGGAGGACTCACCAAAGGCTAACTTGAAAAATCCATCTAGCCATAAGAAGAATCAATAGGATCTCCGGTCCCAACATGGTGATATCAGCTATGCAAGAGTATGTGTTAGTACGTTGGAATGTACTAAGTATGTGGGATGCAATACAACAATATATAGGCATCATAATCCAAAATGCATAACGATAGGCAATAGGCATAATATAACAATACGACATGTATGATCAATGCATAAGTAAAACATGCTTAAGTAAATCATGCTCATATAAGATATAATATGTGAAGAAGAGACCAAGCTAGCTTTCCAACCTTGGTTGGTTGATGATGGTCATACCCCAAGCATCCTAAGTAGTGAGGTATAAACCTGTCATACGGTTGATATTGGTCACACCACAATCATCCTAGGTGGTGAAGTATAAACCCCTCACATGGTTGATGTTGGCCACACCCCAATCATCCTAGGTGGTGAAGTATAAACCCTGCACATGGTTACCCAAGCTCTTATCCCCCTGGATTGGGCATGGTCTAGTAAAACACTTTATATAGGATTCATCATAAGCTTTAATGCAATACTTCATGTAGGAATAATCATGTACATAAGCTCATTTCATCATCATAACATCATTCATATCATATCTCATGTTTTGGACCTTCAATTTCTCAAGAAAACATAAGTAGACATTTTATCAAACACCTTGGGTGTGTGTAATGGGGGCAAAAGAGCATGCAATTTAGAGATGAAATCATGCAAGAAAATTAGTGTTAAATCTTTAGTCAACACTTTGCAATATCCCCAAGACATTCACATCAAAACCCCTCATCAATTCGAACATTAGATCCAAGATTTGAAGCTTAAAACATGCTAAAACAACCATACTTTCATGAACTAAAATCACTGTGTAGTAAATTTCTTAATGTACAAGACCCACATGTAAAATCAACTTTAAATCATGCAAGATTAATTAAAAGAGGGTTTAGGCACCATGGGTGGAAGGACCGAAAGGTGAAATACCACATACCTTAGCTTTGGAGAAGTTCTTGAAGAAGACTTTAATGGAGACTTAAAGCTTGAGTGAAATCCTTGAAGAAATCCTTAAGATTGGTCTTGAATTTGGGACTTGAATTTAGGGTGAAATATGAGTCTAAATATTTGAGTGAGTTTTGGGGAATGTTTAGGATGATGTGAGGGTGAAATAAGGCTAAGTATATGTATTTTCAAGTGTGGGAACCCTTAGGCCCAAGACTTAAAAGTCTTGGACGAAAGTCAAGAGAAAATAGGAGCAAAACGGACTGCTCACTGGAAATTGCATTTTCTGCATGGGCGAGTTTTACGAAAAGGGCATAAATCCTTCATCCGAACTCAGAATAAGGTGAAACAAAGTGCATTGGAAAGCTGATTGAAAGGGATTTCAGTTAGTAGATCATGAGCCACCTAGTTCTTTGTATGCTAAGAGACATGCGCCTTCAAAGTGGACATTCTGAAATAGCATATTTTGCGATTTTTGAATTTTGATAAGGTTGCACTAAAATTTTGGTTAGACCCATGAAATTTGACCCCATAAACAAGAATATGAAGTCGATTTTTGAAATAACAAATGAATTTTTAGATATATGGAAAATAAGATTCCAGGCACTTCTGGGCACATTTTTCAGGCACTTCTTTTTTGGGGGTCGTTTCATCTCTACTATTCTCTACTATTCTTTAACGTTCCCTTTTGAAAAATAATCTAAAAACCTATGTTTAGTCTTTAAAATATAAAACCAAAATGGAGTAGGAGAACTAGGTCTACAGACTCTACAGGTATTACTACTGTGTTGTATAATTTTTTATTTTATGGCCCTTAGTCGAGCATTCCTTGATTGCATCTTCAATTCTGGGGATAACTTCTATGATACCCTTCTATGGCACGTATAATGTTTTATGGACCATAGGGGATTTCATCTGATGAAATTTCTACAACTCCCTACTTTCTAATCATCAAGGCACGACACCAAGTTTACGAGTTGTATAATCTTCTACGACTCGTCTGCATATTCGTAGACTTAACTTCAAAAAAATCACCCTTCACTAGAATTTTGTATGAAACAAGATCTACGACCTATCGAATTCTCTATGGCCCGTAAAAGGTCTCGTGAAACCTCAAGTTCAGCAAATTCTGCACACTTAGCCAAAAAATAGTGCCAACCTTGTAATTTTAGAAAACAAACCTAAAAACACATCAAATCTACTACCATCTCCATGAGAACACCAAAATTCCAAAATTTTAAGCATGAAATATGCGGTATTTTGACAACATATCAACACCCTCAACTTAAATTATTGTGTGTCCTTAAGTGACGAACTTGTGACACCCCGTAACTTTATTCTCTTATATACCTATGTTTCTAGCCTCATGTGGTTAGGTTGGGGGTGTATTAGGTTCATGGGAGACTCCTAGTACCTAAACGAGTTCAAGACTTCCCCAAAAGTTGAGTTTTGGGTGATGGTTCATGCAAGTGTCAACATTAAAATAGCATAACTTTTAGCACATTTGGAACTGAGTGGCCTGCGACATGTCAAATGAAAGCTCTTTTGAGTTAGCTTCACATCACCTTATTCAAAAGTCGGATGAAGGATTTATGATCATTTTCGTGAGGCCCTCCCATTCAGTGTTGTCACACGGGCAGTTTGACAGCTAGTATACCTTTGGACGGGCCGTTTGGGTCACTTGGGGTTGGAAAGGGCCATTGTTTGCCTAAGGAAGGTGACACAGTCAGTGAAACGAGCCATGTTGCTTTACTTTGATGGTGTGGAGGGGCACAAAGTGTGTCAAGGAGGCTTGTTGGGCATGGGAAAAAATGTGGCTAAGGGTGGTGCCATGGGCACCCTTGACGGGCCGTTTGAAGGAGGATGGCTCGTGTGGCCTAGCGGTGAGGTGTCCTGGCCTCATTTTTTCAACCAAGTATGGTCCATCGGACCATCAAATAGAATATGAAGCATCACACGCCGTGAGGTGGTCCGTCAAAGTGACGAGACATCAATTTCTTCATGTTTTCCAAACTTCCATTTTTTCTCTAAGCCACTTCACACAGGAACTCCACATGACCCATAGAGTGCCACAAGACCAGTCAAGTCTCCACTAAGATGACACTTTGCCAATTTTTCCATATGTTCACTAATGGCGTCTTCATAAATTTTAATTACTTTGATGCCCTTTTTGGACTTTCAATGTTGTCTTAACCTTCCTAAAAGACCTAAACACTATTCCAAAGGATAAAACTCATTACTCTCAGCTCAAATACACTTTCAATACTCTCAAGAGCCTCCACGAAGACCCCAATACCAATTACAAGGAAACTTAAGAATATGTTTAGATTCCAAGACCCACTTCCAAGCTGCCATTCTTTCCCAACTCAATTTCAAGGAACTTAAAGTCTAAGGTATGTGGGTTTCGTTCATAGGTTCCTTTCACCCATGATACCTAAGCCTCCTATTACTCGAAGTGCATGATTTAAAGTTGATTTACAAATGGGTCTTGCTTATTACGAAATTCACTGCACACTATGTTAAAGCTATGTGAAATTGTAATTGTTTTTCTATGTTTTGAGCTATAAATTTTTCATCTACTGTAATATTTGAGGAGGCGTTTCATGTATGTTGCTTGAGGGTGTTTCAAGGTGTTGATTGGTGGTTTTACATTGGATGTTTTTTTGCATGATTTCATCTCTATATTTCATGATTTTATACTAGCATTACACACCCTTTAAGGGTTTGATAAAATGTCCGGATGTGATTTCTTGAGGAGTTGATGGTCCAAAGCACGAGATATGATATGATTGACTATATGATAATGAAATGAGCTTATCTATATGATATACTCTATATAAAGTGTTGCATTAGACCATGCCCGATCCGGGTAACCTAGTTGAGAGGTTAACATCTCACACACTAGGGTGATGGGTGTAATCATCAATAACCTAGATGAGGGGTTACTGCCTCACACACTAGGGTGATGGGTGCAATCATCCCTAACCAACCAAGGGGTTTGTACTTTGGAAATCTAGCTTGGTCTGTTCTACATATAGGATAGCCTATATGAGCATGAGTTACTTAAGCATGTTTTCCTTATGCATTGATCATACATGTCATATTGATATATGATGCCTATTGCCTATTGTATACAATTTGATTATGATGCCTATCTCTTTTTGCATTGCATCCTACATACTTAGTGCATTCAAACGTACTAACACATACTCTTGCCTACATGATACCACCACGTAGGAACCGGCGCCCAAGTTGATCGTCCTCCTCCTCCACGTGGCTAGTTTGATAATACTCAAGCTAGTTGGTGAGTCCTCCACTTCGGGGACCTTAGTCTATGTTGTTCGTATTATGTATTGAGACATTCTTCTCTATTTTCCATTTTGACTATGAGGGTGAGCCCAGTTGTGGGACAAGGGTTTGGGCCCTTCATCCTCAAGTATTTTGCTCCTCAACATATCGACGCTTGCTCTTTGCTATGCTAGATCATGACAAACACTCGAGGACGAAGGGCCCAAACTCTTGAGGAGCAACCTACCAATGGTGAGCTCCGAGATGCTCTCACTATGCTTGTCCAAGTTGTGGCCAACCAAGTCAACCAAGGGGCCCAAGCCCCTCATGCAACTACCCCGTGATCTAGGTTAAGATAATTTATGAGGATGAATCCTCCGGTGTCACATCTATGCACTAGGCTTGGGTCGTGACGAACTTGGTATCAGAGCACTAGGTTGTTAATGGTCCTCGGAATCAAACACACCACGTCAATTGGAATGGTTGTGAAGTGCACCACAACTATGAGTAAGAGGTTATGAGGCGTTTTAGGAAATGTTTTCCTTGTTCATGATCTATGTCATGCTTTATAAGTAAGATAAGGCATTTTCCTCTAACGGATTTTCTTTGCTATTCTAGATCCTGTCAATTCCAAGAGAAAGAAGAGCCCGTACTCCTGAGGAGCAACCGACCACTCCCTTTCCTCAAGCTCCTCATAATGGGGGAGTGGACCATGAATAATTCCGGGATGCTATTACCATGTTGGCCCATGCCATGACTAATCAAATCAACAAAGGGGCTCGAGCCCCTCATGCTCCTACTTAGGCCTCAAGAGTAAGAGATTTTACTAGAATATACCCACCAGAGTTCCAAGGGTCCAAGGTGGATGAGGATCCACAAGAATTCATTGATGAGGTGTATAAGGTGTTGTCCATTATGGGGGTTAACTCAGAGGAGAAAGCAAAGTTGGTGGCCTACCAACTCAAAGGGGTGGATCAAATATGGTTCACTTAATGGAAGATAGAGAAGGGGAATAGTGATGCTATCCCTTGGGAAGAATTCAAAGTGGCATTCTTCAACCGGTTCTTTCCTATTGAGCTTAGGAAAGAGAAAATGATGGAGTTTATGAATCTAAAGGAAGGGTCTAGGAGTGTGAGAGAGTATGCTCTCAAGTTCAACTAGCTCCCTAAGTATGCCTCACAATTAGTTGCCGAGCCAAGGTCTACGATGAACAAATTTATGTTGGGTGTATCCAACTTAGTGAATGAGGATTGTCGTACCGCCATGTTGATAGGTGATATGGATTTGTCTTGCCTCATGATTTATGCTGAACAATTAGAGGGGGAAAAGTTGAGAAAATGAAGAAGTGGTGAGGCCAAGAGGGCCCGTCTTGAAGGTGGATTCCAAAATTCCAAGGGTGGCTGATTTTCTCAAGGCCACAAGACTCCAAGCCAAGGGTGTGTCAAGGGTCTTCCAATGCTCCTAATAGAAGGTTTGTCAATGACTACCCTAAATGTCAATAGTGTGGTAGGAGCCAAAATGGCCCATGTTTGAAGAACACTAATATTTGCTATGGTTGTGGTGAAGTGGGTCATAAGGTAATGAATTGTCCTCGTAATCAAAACTAGGGTAGAGATGGTCATCCAATAGGCCAAGGTTCAATTGCGGGTCCAAAGGGAAGTGGAGGCCAACAAAAGGCAAAATAGATTCTATGCTCTTCAAGGCAGACAAGGGGTAGATGAGGTGCCCGATGTCGTCACCGGTATGTTAAAGGTTTTTGATTTTGATGTGTATGCTTTGACTGACCCGGGTGCCACTCTTTCTTTTATTACTCCTTTTATTGCCAAAAAGCTCCATGTTACCCTGAATTATTGCGTGAACCATATGTAGTGTCTACCCCCATTAGTGATTCTATTATTCCTAGAAGGGTCTATAGATATTGTCCCGTATTCATATTGCATAAAATCTTGCTTTGTGATTTTGTTGAGTTAAATATGGTGGATTTTGATGTCATTCTTGAGATGTGGGTTGGTTGCATGCATATTATGTTTCTATTGAGTGTAGAACCGGTAGGGTCAAATTCCAATTCCCTAGTGAGCCCGTCCTTAAGTGGGAAAGTTATGATGTGGTGGTCAAGAGTAGATTCATTTCTTGTATTAAAACCCAAACATTTATTTCTAAGGGTTATCTCTATCATCTTGTGAGGGTTAGGGATTTGGGTCCAAAGTCCTTCTAATAGAGTCGGTTTTGGTTGTTAATGAGTTCCTTGATGTCTTTCCCGATGAGCTTCCTAATGTTTCTCCCGAAAGGGAAATAGATTTTGGTATAAACCTACATTCCAATACTCAACCCATTTCTATTCCCCCTTACCATATGGCCTCAGCGAAGTTGAAGGAGCAATTGAGATTGAGGGATTTGTTGAAGAAGGATTTTATAGGGCCTAGTAAGTCACCTTGGGGTGTGCCAGTGTTATTTGTAAAGAAAAAAGATGACTCTCTTAGAATGTGCATAGATTACTGACAATATAATAGAGTCACCATCAAGAATAAATACCCTCTACCAAGGACTGCCGACCATTTTGATCAACTTTAAGGGGCTAGTCACTTCTCTAAGATTGATCTTTGATTCGGGTATCACCAAGTGAAAGTGAGGGAGTGTGACGTTCCTAAGACGGCCTTCCAGACAAGATATGGGCACTTTGAGTTTGTGGTTATGTCCTTCATGTTGACTAATGCATCGACTATATTCATGGATCCTATGAATGGGGCCTTTAAACCCTACATTAACTTGTTTGTGGTGGTTTTTATTGATGATATGTTTATTTTATTCTCATAGTGAGAAGGAACAGTGAATCACTTGAGGGTGATGTTGCAAATCTTGAGGGAGGAGAGGTTGTATGCCAAATATGAAAAACGTGAGTTTTGGTTGAAAGAGGTTGCTTTTCTAGGGCATGTGGTGTCGGTTGATGGTATTAAGGTGGACCCTAAGAAGATGGAGGTGATTAAAAATTCGTCAAGATCTTTGACTACATTGAACATTAGGAGTTTCTTGGGTTTGGTGGGTTATTACCGGAGGTTTGTAAGTGGGTTCTTCTATCGCTTCTCCTATGATTAAGGTGACCCGAAAGAAGGCAACATTTGTGTGGAGCGATGAATATGAGAAGAGTTTCCAAACTCTAAAGGATAAGCTTATCTTCATTCCTATCTTGTCTCTACTGCAGGGGTTGGAAGGGTTTGTTGTATATTGTGATAACTCAAGAATTGGTTTGGGGTGTGTTTTAACACAACGTGGTAAGGGGATAGCATATGCCTCTAGACAACTTAAAGTGCATGAGAAAAAGTATCCCACCAATGATCTTGAATTAGCAGCCATGGTATTTGCTTTGAAAATTTGGCGTCATTACTTGTATAGGGTTCATGTTGGTGTGTTTACCGATCATAAGAGTCTCCAATATGTTTACACCTACAAATATCTTAAATTGAGGCAAATAAGGTGCTTAGAGCTCCTCAAAGATTATGACATGAGTGTATATTATCACCCCAGCAAAGCTAATGATGTGGCCGATGCTCTAAGTAGGATGTCTATGGGTAGTCTAACTCATGTTGATGATAGTGGCAAGAAGGTGGCTATAGAGGTCCATCGGTTGGCTAGATTGGGGGTTAAGTTGGACGAAGTTGACAATGGTGGTGTAGTGGTTGTTAACGGTTCTAAATCTTCATTAGTTGAGGAAGTAAAGGCAAAACAAGATCTTGACCCCGCGTTAATAGAGTTGAAGGCCTCGGTGAGAGATGGTAAGATGGAGGTTTTCTCCCAAGGGGGAGATGGTGCCCTTAGGTACCAAGGTATATTGTGTTTTTCTAATGTTGATGACTTAAGGGAGTCGGTTTTAGATGAGGCTCATTCATCCTATTCTATTCACCCCACTTCTAGAAAGATGTATAGAGATTTGAGAGATGTGTATTAGTGGGGTGGTATGAAGAAGGATATTGCCAAGTTTATATCTGGATGTCACAATTGCCAACAAGTAAAAGCCGAACATCAAAGGTCGGGTGGCCTAGCCCAAGATATAGAGATTCCTACTTGGAAATGGGAAGAAATCAACATGGATTTTGTGGTGGAGTTGCCTAAGGCTAGAAAGCATTTTGATTCTATTTGGGTTGTTGTGGATAGAATGACAAAGTCGGCTCATTTCCTACCTCTGACCTATCGTAGAGGTGTGTTCGCACTTCCTTACTTTTTCATTTCTTCTCTAAGGCATTGGGGTCTTGGCCCGATGCACTTTTATGGATAAAAGTACCTATACTTAGCCATTTTCAACTCTATATCTCACAAGACACTCTAAAAAACCTCTCCAACACAGAATATTTCATCCAAATTCATGTGTCCCAATCTTAATCCCTAATCAAGAACTTCATTCAAGCTTCAAGTTTTCATTCAAATCGACATCAAGGAAATCCCCAAATTCGAGGTATGTGGGTTTCAACCATCGGATCTTTCATCCATTGTGTCCAACATTCCTTTTTATGAAAATTGTATGTTTCCAAGTTGTATTATTTATGGGTATTGCTTACTATGAAATGTAATTACAAATTATTTTGTGGTTTTATGAAATGTTGATTGGAAACACATGTCTATCTATTTCAAGTTGATTCTATGAAACGGCTTGTCTATTATGGCTATGCATGTTTTGGGCTATGAAACTATGATGTATTATGATATTTGATGATGGGTTTCAAGTTATCTTCCATGAGAGTTTTACTATGTGTAGGTGGGTTGATTTACATTAAGTTTTCTCACATTATTTCACTCTTGAATTGCATGATTTTTAATAAGCATTGCACACCCGCCAAGTGTTTGATAAAATGTCTTGACAAGGATTCTTGAGCTATTGATGATCTATTGCATGGATTATGAATCAAGTGACTACATGATGATTAAGGGATTGTATGTATGTATTGAATTCATGAAGGTACCTATAGTGTTTCAAGTTAACCACACCTTGTTGGGGGGTGATATGCGCAACCACCTTGTTGAGGGGGTGTCAAGCCTCAATCACCTTATAGGGGGTGGCATGCCCGTACCACCAAGTTGAGGAGTATGTACCTCAATCACCTTATCGGGGGGTGGCATGCCCGTACTACAACATTGAGGGGTATGTACCTGAATCACCTTCCAAAGGGGTGGCTTGCCTTGGAGTTCAAGTGATAGTTTGCTTGGGCTATGTTGATATGGTCTGTTCCTACACATATAATCTATATTTGCATGTTATATGATTTACCGACATGTTTAACTTCAAGCATTGGTCATGCATGCCATATTGATATTATACTTATGTATTGCCTATTGCTATGAATCTTGACTATATTGGCTTATGTTTTGTCGCATTGCATCCTACAACCTTAGTACATTCAAACGCACTAACACATAATATATGCCTACATGATGTTACCATTTAGGAACCAGAGCACCTCACGATCATCCTCCACGTGGTTGGATTTGGCATCTTGAAGATAAGCTTTTGGTGAGTCCTCAAGTTCGGGGGCACTACTATGCTACTCTTGCTTTTGTCATCTATTAATGTTGATCATTTGATACATTAAGGTTAGCTTGAAAAGTATCTTGGGCCCGGCTCAATCTATATTTGAAGATGTTGTTGGAACAATTGATGTGTCTATGCTTTGAGCATAACTCTTGAGTATTTTATGATTACCCAAGACTTCCCTTAGTCCCTTTATCCTTATTTATATCTCTTATTGTTGTTGTTTGCTTTCGCGACCAAGGATGTGTGATTAATATGCTAAGAGGCTTGTTTGGGGTTCCTTCAGGTTTCCTCATTCGCCATGTTACATCCAGGCCCTAGGCTTGGGTCATGACAGGTACCTTGAAATCTATCACAAAAACTCATAATAGTTCATAGTTTGATAGCACAGAACATGCATAGTCTTAATAGACAAAATCAATTCATGGAATAAGCTTGAAATAGATATTCATGCATAATCAATCCATACTTCATAAAACTTTAACCTAATTTAGATTGATCATCCATAATAAGAGATACCCATTGGTAATATTACTTGAAAACATGCAATATTCATGAAAAAAGAAGGTTGGGCTCCATGGGTGAAAGGACCCATGGATGAAGAGCCACATACCTTAAACCTTGAATTCCTTGAGGTGAACTTGAAGTAGGCTTAGAGCTTGAAATGAGTCCTTGAGTCCCAAAAGTGAGTTGAAATCCTTAGATTTGAATGAGAGAATTGATAGAGTCTTAGAGAAGTTTGAGAGAGGGTTTTCTGAGTTATAGAGTTGAAAATAATGGCTAAGTATAGGAGATTTCACGTTTCAGTGGGCATGGGGCTATGACTTTAATGACCTTGGTCGAAATAGAAAAACCAAGGAAAATAATACACAGGTCTGCCCCCTCGGCGCGATGCGGACCAGACATGCACTCCAATTTACACTAGTCCATGCCCCTGGTGCTTCGCGATTAGGGCGTGGACAAACACTGGATTGTGAAAATTAGTATTTTCATTGGGTCTTCTAAAATCTGGGTCATACCCATTTTCCACTCAATTTTTCTCCCTGATAGAGAAGATGAAATCAAATTTCGAAAATCATGCACGAATTTTGAGATATATAGAAGTTACGGTTGTGGGGCATTCTGAAGCACATGATGGGCGTTTCACGGTCATTGATGGATGAACATATGATAAAGCAGCCTATGGGATACTTTATCATGTGCTTGTGAAAATGGTGAAGTTCATATTCCCTTCAGACTTTGTGATCCTAGATTGGGAAGTCGACTTTTATGCCCTTATCATTTTGGGAAGACCATTCCTA
>JAPFFP010082785.1:0-22094 GCA_026153255.1 Solanum medicagineum | reverse complement strand
TGTCACAGTATGATCATGTTTAGTAGCTAAACCACCGTGGCCCCAACGGCCTAGTCATACGCATTTCCTTTTTGCTTTTAAGCACTGTTTATCTGTTCTATGGCATGTTAAAGGTAGAAATCACGCACAATACGGATAGAACGAGCATAGTTATAGGTTGGTTCTCCCGAGCATTATCGGGAACGGGTGCCGGTCTGCCCTACGAGAATTTGGGGCGTGACAGAGGCGACGGCAGGTGGACATCTCTGAGATGACTATCCGTAGTGTGCTATTCGGGCCCAAGTTCCCAACCCTCAGATCGATAGGATAGTATGATCACAGATTGGGGCAGACCAGGGATAAGGCCATGATGAGAGATCAGACCAACAAGGCTAGTTTGATGAGATAGGTTGCTGACCAAATTGTAGAGTAGGGCACGAACCATGCATGGATAGCTACATTGATAGCCCATCGTGAAGGCCTTACCCAGCTTCAATACCCCATAAAATTCTGGTAGGCTGTGGTGAGATCATGGATCTAGCCTACACTTTTAGATAATACTTTGATGCTGGACTATGCCGTTTTGGTTGCCAGCATGTTAGTTGGCTGTGAGATCGATTCGGTCTGCCTTATTTCAGAGTAGATACATGAGGCAGCCATGCAGAGGTCCACCTCCATCTCTTTCCCATGCTTGATCAATTGACTCTGTATAGATTTGGAGGTGGGGAGTGTACATCATCTGGACTCCTTGATAGAGGTCAGTGTACTTTGGATGCCAACATGATCAAGGATGTTGATAATCCAATGGCCATCCAACGAGCCCTGCGCCAGCTAGCACAGATTCCAGAGATGTTCACGACGAAGCCACCATCTGAGACTCCATCCATCACTACTGTTGCTACTACTACTGAGGAGAGGCCCCCACAGGCTAAGTCTGATGTTGAGAGGGGGCCCACTACTACTTCTACTTCTACCGCACAGGCTATGCACACACCAAAAGCATACGCTAGCATAGTCTATGTGTTAGCGGTGTCCATTCAGGTATAGCTATAAGAATGGCCCTCACTGAGTCACAACTGACTCATTTACTATAGCATATCAAGCCTTGGGTCCACCAGTGAAATGACCTCGCAAAAAAAGTGCCCAAAAATATGCCTCGAAAGTGCCCGAAATCTTGTTTTACATATATCTAAAAATTTGTTTGTTATTTTGAAAATTTGACTTCATATTCTTGTTTAGGGGGTCAAATTGTGTGGGAAATAGGTCTAAATTGAATTTTAGAGCAACCTTATCAAAATTCAAAAATTGCAAAATACGTTATTTAGGAGTGTCCACTTTGAAGGGTCATAAATCTTAGAACACAAAGAACTGAGTGTCACGACTTACCAACTGAAAGCCCTTTTAATTAGCTTTCCAACACACTACATTTCACCTCATTCTGAGTTCGGGTTTATACCTCACCACCTAGAATGATTGGGGTGTGACCATCATCAATCATGTGAGGGGTTTATACTTAACCACCTAGGATGATTGGGGTATGACCAACATCAACCATGTGAGGGGTTTATACTTCACCACCTAGAATGATTGGGGTGTGACCAACATCAATCATGTGAGGGGTTTATACTTCACCACCTAGGATGATTGGGGTGTGACCAACATCAATCATGTGAGGGGTTTATACCTCACTAACTAGGATGATTGCGGTGTGACCATCATCAACCATCCAAGGTTGGAAAGCTAGCTTTGTCTCTTCATCACATATGATATCTTATATGAGCATGATTTACTTAAGCATGTTTTGCTTATGCGTTGATCATACATGTCATATTGCTATATTGCGTCTTTTGCCTATCATTATGCATTTTGGATTATGATGCCTATATATTGTTTCATTGTATCCCACATGCATAGTACATTCAAATGTACTAATGCATACTCTTGCCTACATGATATCACCATCGAGGGACCGGAGATCCTATTGATTCTTATTGTGGCTAGACAGATTGTTCAAGTTAGCCTTTGGTGAGTCCTCCATTCCGGGGACAAGGACTATTCTCTCACATTATGTATTAAGATTCTCTTTACTTTATCATTTACTTTCGACTATGAGGGTGAGCCTGGTTATATGTCTTGGCCCCCGCCATTATCTATGTAGTAGAGGTGTTGTTGGACAAAGCTATGTATTTATGCCATGAGTTGATTCTATTATCTCTTGACTCTATGTTATGACAAGCTCTCCCATAGTCTTTTTTTCCCTTATTTCCATCCTTCAAATTTCATTGAATTGTTCCGCGACTAAGGATGTCTAATGATATGTTATGAGGCTTGTTTGGGGTTCCTTCGGGTTCCCCGTTTGCCAGTCATGTCTAGCACCTAGGCTTGGGTCGTGACAACCAGGCCACTTCAGTATCTGAGGCACGTATGCAGGTATTCATGGTCGCCACTATCCAAGATAGACTCTCACCCATAGATATTCACGTAGATGCTTTTAAGAAATAGGTCCAGCAAAGCCTTAGCACAACATGGCCAGTAGATATGACAACCCTTAGAAGTAGATCCAATAGATCCAGGTTGATATGACAACAACTTGGCAGCACTGATAGTATTCCCACTAACCAAACCTTCGGTGCTGGTGTTTGATCTATTTGCTCCTAAGGATGCATCACAGACTTCCCTTGGGAAGCGATCCTACCATGATGATCTATACCTAGTGAGACTACAGACGGCGATGATAGAGGAGCAGGGATTAGTGCATGCCAGTATATGCTCGACGCAGGATGAGGAGATGAGGCAGGCTCATAAGCGTGAGAGGCTGAGGGGTGCTGGTCCCTCCAGACATGCTACTACCACTAAGGAAGCCACCAGACAGGTTAAAGGTTCCTAGACTTAGCCAGACATTGGCGCTTAGGCACCCAAGTATGTTCTTTTTGACCCCTGTGCTTTATTATACAATTTTTGTGTATTGAGGACAATGCAAGTCTTTTTCGATACGGTGTGGATAGTTATAAGACTTAGTGAAGTCTGAATAACCTTTACTTATAGCTATCCCAAATTTTAAATCGTAGGGGTTTTCTTGCCTTTGTTCTTTTTCCCCAAGGATATTATTTCTATTAAAATGACATGTTTAGGATATGTTGGTAGTGTTAGTAGCACGTAGTATTGATATCTATGGTATATTTTTTTTTTTTGTGAAAAATGATACCTACCAAAAATTCTTTTAGTTAGTGTTGATAATAACCACGCATGTTTGACTATTTTACTGTGCTTATTCTGATAAACTGAGGATAAATTTTGATGAAAAACATGATCTGAGTGTCTTATTAATAGTGTGAGTAGTGCTACAAGTGTGTGAGCTTTCTTTGCTAAGTTCGTATGTTGTGTTTCAATTCAGAACTTGCCTTGTTACTCTAACTTAGACTATAGGTTTGTTTGTTATGAAAGGATCTTAGGCTATTGTTCACAATAGACTACTTAGCCTAAATGACCAGGCAAATTCGTAATATATCCCTCCATCCTAATGTTTAAGCCTTACATGTACATTTTCTTTATAACAACCTAATTTACCTAGCCTTATTAGATGTAAAATCCTGAAATTGGCCTTGGTCCCTCCTTAAGGATTGTGCCCCTTGACTGAGGGAAAAAGCTTAAGTTGAGGGTGGCTACCAAATGTTGCCCTGTATCCTAGGTTGGATATTGTGTTCCTCGACTCAAGCCAAAAGCCTACATTGAGGGTGACTGGTGTAAGGGTAAACACAAAATGAGGGGAAGCTAGTGATACATGAAAAATGGGACAAAAAGGTGTTCTAGGTGCAAGAAAAAAAAGTTGATGCCTAATCAATAAGCTAAAAAGGAAAATCCTGTGAAAATGAAAAGCAAAAAGCTGAAAAATGAGGATAAGGCACCCAAAAAAGCAAAAATGGAAAAAAAGGAGAACGAGGTGAATAATGATAGTGTTGGTAGGAAAAAAGTGTAGAAAAATGTGGTGCCAAGGAGGGAATTTAGTCGCTATATTTGAAAAACGTCATACCAAATCCCTTGAACCTACGTTACAAGCCAATAAAGTCCTAAAGTGATCCTAGTCCAAGTAGTCAAAAGTCGTAGTCATGAGTATAGGGGCAAGCAAATGGTATTGGGCATGGTATTTGAATGTCTTTTGTGAGAGTGAACGATTTTTAGTTGTCCTAAGCATTAAGTCTGAAAATATTTTCATGAGAGGGATATGGGTTATCTTTCTGTGAGGGCTCTTGCATTACATTGTTGATATTGGACTAACTTTGTGAGTGTTACTTATTGATAATTGCCTTACTTTCCATAGTTGCACTATCATATATATTGATCTATATTGCTTGCTTACCCTAGTTGCACTGTCATATATATTGATCTTGATAGCTATCTGATGTTCTTTTAAAGGTAGTGCAGGCATCTATGTTTCAGTCTGATCTATACTGCTTATGTAGATTGAGCCCGTTGCTTGAGGACAAGCAACAATTTTATGTTTTTGTTGATGTGCTGTCAAAATACAACACTTTTGATTCTTAAAACTTATAATTTTGTGTTTTCTCAAAGTGATGTTAGTAGATTTGGTGTGTTTTTATGTTTGTTTTACAAGATTACAGGGTTGTCATGATTTTTTGGGCTAAGTATGTAAAAGTTTCAGAAGGTGCTAATATACGATACCCTTTACGGGCTGTGGAAACTTCCACGATCCATAGTGTTGGTTTCATACAAGAATCCAGTGAAGGGTGATTTTCGAAAGTTGAGTCTACGAACATGCAGACGAACCATAGACTTGGTATCATGTCTTGAGAATCAGAAAGTGGGGAGTTGCTGAAAAGTCATCAGATGAAACACTTTATGGGTCATAGAACTTTATAGGGCCCGTAGATGGGTCTCGTAGAAGTTATCCCCAGAATTGACGAAAGAATCCACGAAGCCCCAACTATGGGGTAAGACATTATACAGCCCGTAGAGCTTGCTGACCTAGTTCTCCTAATTCATTTTGATTTTGATTTTAAATACTGTAAATAGGTGTTTTAAGGTTATTTTTCGTACAAAATAGTAAAGAATAGTATATAACTTGAGAGAAACATTATGAGACACTTGTGAAACATATTTTTGTGTGCTTAATTCAATCTTGTGATTCTTGGTGAAGATATTGGACTTATTGTTCCTAATTCCATTGTGTAAGTGCTCAATTATGTTGTTCAAAATCACGATTCTTGCACCTACCCTGATAATGGGTAGCTAAATCCACAATTAAGGTTGTTGGAACTATGAAGGGCTAACAAGGTAAAACCGGATAATTCATAATTCTCAGAAAGTGTGCATGCATGTATTAATTAATTCTCTTCGATTTGAATGCTTTTTAATGGTGCCTAATGTTAGAACTTGCCTAGTATTACTTATTGGATCAAGATTGTAATGAATAAGAAAAGATATTTATAAATAGGATTCTATTGATGTTTCTCATCTAATTAACCAAACTGGATCAAGGGGAGGTTGTACTGGAACAATAAGTAAGAGTTAGTAATTTCACATTGTGAGGATGGATGAAATCACGTGGTGAAATTTGCCTCTCAATTAGATTAAAGGGTTTGGTAAACTTAACTTATCATTCTGTATGCTACACACTAGAAAATAATTTGATTATTTGGTAATACCAAGTTAGGAAATCACGGGGAACACAATGACCCTGTCACTTTTCATACTGAGCTCACACTTGTCTTAGTCTAGAATTACTTTTCATAGTTTTTACAACCCCCCACCCTTTAGAGAGATAAGTAGGTTAATCCACTCCAATTGCTTGAAATTTCTCTAAGGCTGCTCTCTTCCCTGTGGATCAATCCTAATCTCATTTAGGTTATATATCTTGACAACGACCGCTTTAGACTTCAAAAAGGAGGTGTAGCTTGGGCGACATCACTATCACACGAAACTTCCATTTCTCTATTAAGTGATACTCGAATATGCAAGGTTGGGAGTGCATGTATATTCAATTTGGGATCAAAATAGTGAAAATCCTAAAACTGCCTAGATGCCAGTCACAATAATACTCCACATTTGCTGAGGTCAACATAAGTTAACAGTTTGTTTTCGCACCTTATTTCTTCGCATTCGCGCCTTAGTTCTTCTCGCAGAGAATAATGAGCTAGTACTCTAGCTATGCACTTTTGCTTGACACGTTTGTGCTATCAACATTCTAGTGCTCCGCATTCATAGGCTTGAAGACCACGTTTCTGGTGCACTAGGGGATGCCAGGTGCATATTTCCCTTTTAAGATCCTTTTTGCTCCAAATCAATTCCAAACTCCATTCTTTCTAGCGAAATTCCATATAAAGCATAAGTACCTGAAACGTATACCATTCAAAGCATAATTAGCCATAATTAATTATATTAACAATATAAAATCACAAGAAAAGGTGGACTAAATGAGTGTAATTTCACCACTTATTAATGGTCTTATTGTCGATTATTGTCCTATTTCCCCATATTTATGTATGCTAGGTTATGAAATATATTATAATGCTTCCATCCATGACTTTAAATGTTGTATTAACCTTTCATCATCTCTTGTTCCTTATTATATTGATATAATTATGGATATTGTAATTATGTTGGGATGTTCCTTTGATGTATTTCAGATATGCATACTTAGTGTATTCCAACGTACTAATGTAACTCTTTGCCTACATGATCTAACCATGTAAGTATGGGCGATGACACCACCTCTAACTATCATAGCTATAGTTGGATACCATATCTTGAAGACTTTGGGAGTTACAATGCTTCGAGGACATGCCATTATATCACGATTTAAGCCTAGAGCCAAAATGTGGCATAGCAAATAAGGGATGATGTGCTGTCAAAATACAACGCTATTGATACTTAAAACTTAGGAGTTTGTGTTTTCTCAATGTGATATTTGTGAATTTTATGTGTCTCGTGTTTAGATTTGTAGGATTACAGGTTGCTATGATTTGGAGCAAAATTACAGAAGTTGCTGGTTTTTTATGATTTACGAGACCCTCTACGGATCGTAAAGCATTCTATAAGTTGTAGAGGATGTCTAGTGACAAATGTCAATGAAGAATGATTTCTAAAGATCAACTCAATGAGATCTACATACGAGTCATAAAGCATTCGACGAATCGTATAGATAGGTTTCATGAAGATTTCAAGTGAGGGACAATTTGATGAAGTTGAAGCCTACAAACTTGCAGTACAAGTCATAGATTAGTTTATGAGTCATGAAGTTGTATCATAGAAGAGGAGTTCAGAATCCTAGGATTTGACTACGAGACCCCAGCTAGAGCCGTTGAAGACACTATGAGTCTTAGAGACCTTTTGTGGAGTTTGCCGACCAATTTTGCTATTTTATTTAGGGCTTAATTTTAATTACTATAAATAGTACTCTTAGGTTATTTTTCAAGGGGGATGTCATTCTTCAGTAGTCTTAGCGTTTGTACTTGGAGAACTCAATAGTTAGGAGAGAAGATTGTGAGAAAACACTTGTGAGTAAATTGGATCTTCAATCTTGTGATTCTTATAAATCTTGGATTTGTCTGATTTCAATTCCATTGTGTAAGTGTTTAATTATGTTTTCTCAATTCATAATTTCTTAATCTACACATAGCATGAGTAGCCAAATCCACAACTAGGGTTGTGGGAACTATGAAAAACTAATAAAGTAAACCCAAATATTTTTCAATTCTTGGATTGAGTATATGCATGTATTAATCAATTCTCTTCGTTTTACTTGTTTTATAGTGGTGGCCAACATTAGAATCCGCCTAGTGTTACTGACTACACCAAGGTAGTAATGAATAGGAAAAGAGATTGATTAACAGGATTTGATTGATATGTTCTCATCTAATCAACCAAACTGGGCCAAGGGGAGGCTGTATAGGGACTTTTAGGTAATGGTTAGTATTTCACACTACGGAGATGGGCTAAGTCGCATAGTGAAATTCGCCTCTCACCTTTGACCAAAAGACTTGGTGAGCTTAAATTATTGTCCTATGTCTTATACACTAGATAAGAATTGGGTTATCTGGTGATACTAAGTTGGGAATCTTGGGAACCCAATACCCTAGTTGATGTCTATTGCTGATTGTCTCTTGTGGTAGTAAGATTAGTTAATTTTCTTATTGATTATTGCAACCCTGCCCTCTTTGAGGAATTGAGTTGGTTAACCACTTGGATTGCTTATTGGTGAATTTGTCTTGAGTCTACGTATTCTCTGTGGGTTCGACCCTAAACTTGGTTAGGTTTTATATCTTGACAATGATCGCTTTATCATCAAAAAGGAGGTGTAACTTGGGCGACATCAAGATTTTGGAGCCGTTACCGGGGAGTATAGCTAGACTTAGTTAGATTTATTAAGTATTTTGACTGTTAATCCTTAGTTCACTTTTTTTACTTTTGTTTTTATTTTTGTTTCTTTGCAGGGTATACGAGTAGTGTATGCCCAACACTCGGAGTCAAGGCAGTTCCTTAATTTCACTTGATTCAGTTCCACTAAACTATAAGAAGAATGACCCAAGAAAATACCAATAACATAGCTAATGCAGCCTTGAACCGGGATAATAATAATGATGATAAGAATGAGAATCCACCTCCTTTGGAGGGTACTCAGCCTCAGGAGTTCAATGCTAATGCTTACCAGTGGAATCAAAACAGGTTGAACCCCATGGCTATGGATAGGGAGCTATTGTGTTACCACCACTATCAGCAAACACAAAGTTCACAGTCTCTACTAGGTTACTTTAGATGATACAGAACTCTGGGCTATTTGCGGCCTTTGCATAAGAGGATCCACATAACAACTTGCACAATGTGGCATTTGTTTGTAAGAGTGTGATGGGGACACATAATCAGCCTATGGATGATGTGGGACTTCGTGTCTTTCCATTGTCTCTTATGAGCAATGCTACATTATGGCTATCTGAGTTTCCACAGGGTTCAATCACCAAGTGGAAAGAATTGCAGAGGGACTTCTTAGCAAGGTACTTTATCAAACCAAACAGGTCCAAAGTGGTAGACCAGATCCACCATTTTACGCAATTCCCTGGTAATAAAATCCATGCTACATGGGAGCAATTTATTATGTGCTTGAGGAGTGCACTGTCACAACACAAGCCTAGGGCCTGGACGTGACACGGCGAATGGGGAACCCAAAGAGACCCCAATCAAGCCTCTTTACTTGTCATAACACATCTTTGGTCACGGAAGCATACAAGAGACATATATATTAAACAAGGACAATGAGGCTAAGGGAAAAGCTTGCCAAAACAACAACATTACCAAAAGAAGGAGTCACAACCTATATCATAAATACTCACTTATCCAACATACACCGCTAAGTACATAGATAGAGCGGGGCTAAGAAAGAGCTACCGGGCTCACCCTCATAGTCAATAGAACATAAGATAGTGTCTTAATACATAGATAATAGCAACATAGACTAAAATCCCTGAAATAGAGGACTCACCAACAAGCTCGAAATAGCACCTCCTAGCTACGTGGAGGAGGGGGATCAACTTGGGCACCGATTCCTACATGGTGATATCATGTAGGCAAGAGTATGTGTTAGTACGCATGAACGTACTAAGTATGTGGGATGCAATGCATCAAGGAATAGGCATCATAATCAAAATGTGTAACAATAGACAATAGGCTTAATATAGTAATATGGCATGGATGATCGACGCTAAAGTAAAACATGCTTCAGTAAATCATGCTCATATAAAATATCATATGTGAAGAAGAGACCAATCTAGCTTTCCAACCTTGGTTGATTGATGATGGTCACACCCCAATCATTCTAGGTGGTGAGGTATAAACCCCTCACATGGTTGATGTTGGTCACATCCCAATCATCCTAGGTGGTGAAGTATAAACCCCTCACATGGTTGATGAGTACAAATCCCCAACTTGGTTGATAATGGTCACACGCCAATGATCCTAGGTGGTGAACTACTAACCCCTCACATGGTTGATGTTGGTCACACACCCACCATCCTAGGTGGTGAGGTATAAATGTCACGCTTAAAGTTCTGTTAAGGTGGAATGGCACCCGTTACCGATAAGGCTCGGGAGAACGAACCTATGTTCATGCACTTTCGATACATATTACAAGGGATTTGTTCATTCAACATGCCTTTAAGAAAGTAAACAGTACTAACAAGCCAAAAGAAAATACATATGGCTAGGCCATTGGAGCCACTTTATATAAAGTATGAGACATGACCACAAAACTCTAGAAGCACAAAGCTCTGAAGCAACCTGGAGCTTGGTAATAGCAGCTGGATATCTTGTACTCCTACTGGGGAGAGCTACTAGCACCTATACCTGCAGCATGAGATGCAATCCCCTGTAAGGGATGTCAGTACAAGATAATCTACTGAATATGTAAGGCTGGAAATACTGTATATGAAGTAACAACTCAAATGAAACTATGCACTGGTGTAGGACAAGAGACCACCTTTAGTTGTACTGTGGGATCATGTACTTTATGTTCTTTTTATTACTTTACCTTTACTGTATAATCTGTGCATAACATCTAATACAAATGACCAGCTGATCAGTGGTAAATATATATCGATATCGGCCTGTGCTAGGCTTTTCCTTTCACCCTTTGGGATACCCCCTTGATAGGATCGACCCTAGCTAGGTGATTCTTCCACCCCTTGGGTTACCAAACATCAATAAGCAATATACTTTATCTTTCAATTACTTTTGAGATGATTCTTTTGGTGGACATAATATTGGAATTGTAGGACTGTAGATACAACATATGCCATGAAAATAATCACAAAAGACAACACCATAATGAAAGGAGTAGGTTACACAAATAATGAAATACATAGGAGGTAGAACAACACATGAACTTTATGTAGTAGAACGAACTCGTGTATCTTGGTACCCAAGTATGTATGCAGGTTTGTAAATGACTATGTATGGGAGCATATGAACATATAAAAGAGTGAAGACATGGCTATTTGTTTTGTTGGAGTAGTTAAGAGCCTCTATGTACCAAGGAAGGATCTAGATTACATGCCAAGTAATACGAAATCGAGTAGCCTTACATACCTCGCTATTACCTCGAGATAACCTTCCCTTACTCCAAATATTTATCTACAATATAGTACATTATAAAATCAACATTAGTAGCCAATAGATACATCTCGGTAGCCCAATCTCATAAAAAAAGACACACGGGCAGCAAGCGTATAATTATAAACCCGAGCGTATTCTTTCAACCTTTTCGTCTCTAATCGTATTTTCTATTACATTCTCATATACATATCATGTACAGACTGTTTTAGTGCCATAACAGTCTTACAACAGCCCATAAAGCACAACGCATAATAATTCTACACAACATACAAATAGGCGGCTTAACGTTATATCCCTTCGCTACATTTCAACGTCGACAATTCCAAACTTGTTCCAACATTAACCAAACTTTCCTAAACACATATATACATAAAAACATCCTTCAAACTATCCCAGAATAGTAGCAAAGCAGTCATGAAGGACGTGAGGCAATAGCCTTCCATCCATCAGCCCACAAGTTCCAACCAAAATCACACTTAAGATACCACAATAAAACTCGTTTTAAGTGAAACAAAATCAGGGCAGCAACCTTAGATTAATATATATAACTTATACCATGTTAAGAACCTCAACTTATCTAAATATTCCAACCTACAAACCATAGAGAAGTCACTAAAACAAAAGGCAAGTGTGTAGCAACTTTCTAAACACATGTTGTCCGACCTTTGTTAACAAGCATAACTAGCATATATTTCTTGTTTTTCATGCGAAGAGTATACCAAATACATGGATATTTCCACTTACCTCAGCCTTCAAGATTGAAGTTTCCTTTAAGAATGCTAGGGGGTTTTATTTTCTGTGTTGTGAAGTGAAGTAAAGAGTAAAAGAAAGTCTTTAGGAAAGCTCAAAATTGTTCCAAAGTGAAATGACTTAAGGGACTGTTTTTGAGCCCTTTTAAAGGGTCTCTTTAGATGAATTTCTCTTAAACTTTTGACCACATATTAACACATATTAATAAGCTAGTGATGCAGCAGCTTGGCCCTCTCACTTGGGCCTAAATGGTTCTCAAAGTTGATGGGCTTTGCTGCCCATTTTTCCCCTTTCTCTTTAGTTAGTTGGGCCTAAATTATCAAATGAATTGTAATGGGCTTGGGCCTATTTTTCTATTATTATTGGCCTGAAAATATAGTCCATTTCTGATGTTAAAACCTGGGCTAAAGTTACACCCTTAACAAAGACTTTATCCAGAATTGGACTTGGACAGATTTGATGTCGGGCCTTGTCTCCCTCTAGCAAGCAAGTTTAAGCTCAGAAAGTAGGTGACTCACCTGCTAGCTTCCTAAGTCCTATGGAAACTCAATTATTTCACTTTGTTTAGGGCTATAATCTTCTCATGACACAAAACTTGTATAAACTTGATCCTCTTAAGTGTTAGATGCACATATCGCCCTCTAACATGAGATTCAAGCACTTTTAAAAATGGGCACTAATTTGACCAAGCCAAATCATGTTTCATTTTCATAGAACTAGTACATGTAATATGTGGGGTGTTACAATAAACCCCTCATATGTATTAGGCATGGTCATGTGCAACACTTTATATAGGATTCATCATAAGCTTTAATGCAATATCTCATGTAGGAATAATCATATACATAATCTTATTTCATCATCATAACATCATTCAAGTCATATGTAATGATTTCGACCTTCAATTTCTCAAGAAAACATAACTGGATATTTTATCAAACACCTTGGGGGTGTGTATGGGGGTAAAAGAGCATGCAATTTAAAGATCAAATCATACAGAAAAATCAATGGTAAAACCTTTAATTAATACCTTGCAACACCCCCAAGACATTCACATCAAAACCGCTCATCAATTCCAACATTAGATCCAAGATTTGAAGCTTAAAACATGCGAAAACAACCATACTTTCATGAACTAAAATCGTTGTGTAGTAAATTTCTAAATATACAAGATGCACATGTAAAAGCAACTTTAAATCATGCAATATTAATTACAACAGGGTTTAGGCACCATGGGTGGAAGGAGCCAATGGTTCAACACCACATACCTTAGGTCTACAGTTGCTTGGAATTGAGATTGATAAGAATGGAGGCTTGGAGATGATCTTGGAATCCAATCTTGTTCTTGGGTTTCCTTGAAATTGAATTAGAGCTTGATGGAGGATCTTGAGAGGAATTGAGGGCGCAATTGAGATGAGAGTAGTGAAATTGGGTCCTTAAGATTAGAGTATAGGTCTTCTAGAAAGGTTAAGATAGCCTAAAAAGACAAAAAGGGTCATTACGATAATTAGCATTTACGAAAATGTCATTAGCGAACGGATGGAGATATTGGTAAAGTGTCATCTTACTGAAGATATTACTGGTCGTGTGGCACTCCATGGGTCGTGAAGAGTGTCCGTGAGGGAAGAATTAGACATGAAAATGGAACTGCAACACTTGAGAAAAAGTTCGCATGACGTCTCCTTGACGGCCACTTTCACGGACCGTGTACTGGTCCATCCCACCTCACTTACACAAGAAAATATTGCCGGCCACCACAAGCCCAGGTGGCACGGGCCATCACACTCCACATGGCCCATCAATAGTGCCCGTGGCACCACCCTTAGCCACATTTTCCCCAGGTCCAACAAGCTTCTTTTGGCACACCTTGTGGCCATCCCCACGGCCAGTGGTGAGCCAAACAACCCATGCCACTAGCCGTGCCACCTTCCTTAATGTGAAAAATATCCTATTCCAACCCCAACTGTCCCAAACGGCTGGTCAAAGGCCACACTGGCCGTCAAGCAGTCCATCTGACACCATGCCCAAGAGGGTCTCACGAAAACGATCATAGCTCCTTCATCCGACATCGGAATGAGGTGAAACCAAGTGCGTTGAGAAGCTAACTGAAAGGGAATTTCATGACATAGACAAAAAATGGTCCTTTCCTACTCCAACAAATCCAAATGGTTCATCCAAGTCCACACTGCCTGTCAAAGTGCCCGTGTGACATCACTGCACAGGAGGATCTCACGAAAATGGTCATAACTCCTTCACCCGACTTCGTAATGAGGTAAGACCAAGTGCGTTGGAAATATAACTCAAAGGGATTTCATTTGAAATGTCATGGTCCATCCAGTTCTAAGTGCGCTAAAAGTTATACTAGTTTAATGTTGACCCTTGCATGAACCATCACCCAAAACTTAACTCTTAGGGAAGTCTTGAACTCGTTTAGGTACTAGGAGTCTCCCATGAACCTAATACACCCCTAACCTAACCAAATGAGGCTTGAAACATGGATTCATAAGTGCATAGTATTACAGGGTGTCACATACACCGAACCATGAGATTTCGGGGAATGCTCTGTGGAGAATTTCTACCAAGCTCTAGATGCTAATGTCCAAGCATGTGCTGATATCCTCTTGTGAGGTCTGTTCGTAGAACGACTATTCACAGAAAAATTTGAGCTACTGAACGTGTTAGCTAAGTTGAACCATGAGAGGGCCCAGGAATAGGCATCCAATACATCATGCATGCACTTCTGATATGAGTTCTGACCAAGAAAAAATAAATGCAGATATCCTTAACATGGTTGCTCAAAACAGAACTAATCTTGAGATGCTAATGCAGCAGTCGCCAGAGCTAACAAAGCTAGGGGACATTCATGAAAGCTATCATATGAAGCATGAGGGCCGCAATGATGACAAGATGAACAATTGTTATGTACCCCCACACAATCGTGATATGGGAGATGGAAACTCTAGAATTGAGGAGATGTTTAACAAATTGCTAAGGAGGATGGATGCACAAGATGAGACCTTAAGGTGGATTAAATCCAACATTGCCAAGATAAACCTTAAAGTTGACCAACACTCTGTGGCCATCCAACAACTAAATCATCAGTCCGGACTTGTGTCATTGCAACTAGATCAAATTCAAAGAGGCATGATAACAAGCACCAATGCTCTAGAGTGACAGAATACTGAGAGACACCAGATTGAAGCTAAGTTTTGTGATAAGGGAGCACAAAAGCTTTAGGAAGTCTGAGTTCTCAAGCTAGCTATATCAGGCTTTGAGAATAAATCATGTGCTGCTTGGGAGGCAATCCAAGGTGGACCCTAGCTTAGGTTCCCAGGTATGTTTTTGACCTATTATATTCTATTTTTTCTTGATTTGTGCATTAGGGACAATGCAAATCTTTTTCGATGGGGTGTGAGTAGTTATGGGCTTCAATGAAGTCTGAGTAGCTTATGGTCCATAATTATCCCAATTTTTGATCCCGGGGTTTTCTTGCCTGTGTTCTTTTTTCCTGTGGATATTTAATTTCTGTTGAACCAACATATTTTGGATGTTTAGATAATATTTGTAGTATATAGTACTAATACTTGTGGCGTATAACATGTTTTTATGTTTTGAAAAAAATGGTACCCAAAAAAAATTTTGATTAGTAGTAAGATAGTAACCATGCATGTATAGGTGTTTGACAATATCTATTCTGATAAATGAGGGTAAATTGAGATAAGAAGCATGAGCAGTGAGTCTTTTGCTGATAATGTATGCAATGCCATGAAAGTGTGAGCTTATTTTGCTAGATTCATGTAACTTGTGCTAATTCGTAACTTGCTATGTTACTCTACATTAGATTGTGATTGAATGGATTAAGAAAGGATCTTAGGCCTTTGTTTTGAAATAGTCCACTTTAGCGTAAAAATCATCAACCAAATGTTGATATATCCCTTGTTCAAAATATTTGAGCCTTACATATACCAATTCTTTCTAAACACCTGATTAACCTAGCCTTATCTAGTGAAGACTCCAAAAATTGACCTTGGCCTTTCCTTAAGCATTGTGAACCTTGACTGTGCAAAAAGCCAAAGTTAAGGGTGACTACCAAAAGTGGCCCTACTTCAGAGGATAGATATATCCCCTTTAACATAGACTAATAGCCAAAGTTGAGGGTGGCTAGTGTAAGGATATAAGAACATAAAAATAAGGGGGTGAGTTAGGAATGAGGAGAAAAAGAAGAAAAATCATGTCCCGTGTGCAAGAAAATAAAAGATTCCTTTGATTGAGCTAAAAAGCAAAATGAAGTGTGAAAAAACCCAAAAAGTTGAAAAATGAGAAGAGAGCACCCCGAAAAGCATGAATAAGGATAAAGGGTGAATACAGTGAAAATGACAGAGTTGGTAGGGCAAAAGTGTAGAAAAACGCAGTTTCATGGAGGGCCTCCAGTCACTATTTTCCTAAAATATCATACTAAAGTCCCCTAAGCCTTTGTTATAAGCCTAGAAAGTCTTTAGGTGATCCCTTTATAGTTAGTTGAAAGTTTGGGTCATGAGTATAGGGGTCAGCCTATGGTATTATTCATCATGTATGAATATCTTGTGAGAGTGAGTGTTTTTGCACAGTCCTAAGGTTAAACATGAAATCATCATTAAGTGTCTGATATGGGACTTCTTTTTGCGAGGGCACTTGGATTGCATTGTTAGCATTTGACTTTTTCAGTGATTATTGACTGTTGATAACCCTTTGCATGTCACAGTTGTGTTGCCACATAGACTAGTTTGCATTGGTTTGCTAAATAGCTATTTGATCATATTTTGAAAAGCTGATGTGGGTATCTGGTTTTAATATTATGTGATATATGCCATTGAGTTGAGATCTGTGTGCTATTGTATTGTCTATATAGATTGAGTCGTAGTTTGAGGACAAGCAATAATTTTAATTTGAGGGTGTTGATGTACTGTCAAAATACAACACTTTTGATGCTTAAAACTTAGGCTTTTGTGTGTTCTCAATGCAATATCTGTGGGTTTTATGTGTTTTGGTGTTTAGATTTGCAGAATTTCAGGTTGCTATGATTTAGGAAAAAATTACAGAAGTTGCTAGTTTTTGATGATTTACGAGACCCTTTATAGATCGTAGAGCATTGTGCAAGTCGTAGAGAATGTCTCAAGACGAATCCTAGTGAAGACTAATTTCATAAGATCTGCTCAAAGAGATATGCATACCAGTTGTATAGATAGGTTTCTTGAAGATTATCAGTGAGGGACAATTTGATGATATTGAAGACTATGAACATAAAGTACAAGTTGTATATTAGTTTTTGAGTCATGATGTTGTATTGTAGAAGAGAAGTCCAGAGTCCCAGGAGCTGACTACGAGACCCTGATTATGAGCCGTACAAGACACTACGAGTCGTAGAGACCTTTCGTGGAGTTTGCAGACTAGTTTTTATTATTTAGGACTTAATTGTAATTACTATAAATAGTACTTTTTGGTTATTTTTCAAGGGGGACGTCATTATTTAGTAGTTTTAGAGTTTGTACTTAGAGATCTCAATATTTGGGAGAGAAGATTGTGAGAAAATAATTGTGAGTAATTTGATCTTCAACCTTGTGATTCTCATCAATCATGGATTTGCTTGATTTCAATTCAATTCTTGTAAGTGTTTAATTATGTTTTCTCAATTCATAATTTTTTCATCTACACATAGTATGAGTATCTAAATCCACAATTTGTGTTGTGGGAACCATAAAGAACTAACAAAGTAAACCTGGATAATTTATAATTCTTGGAATGGGTATATATATATATATATATATATTAATCAATTCTCTTCATTTTACTTGTTTTCTAGTGGTGGCCAACATTAGAACCCACCTAGTTCTACTGACTGGATCAAGGTAGTAATGAATAGGAAAAGAGATTGATTAATAGGATTCAATTGATGTGTTCTCATCTAATCAGCCGAATTGCGCCAAGTGGAGGTTGTACTGGGCCTTATAGGTAATGGTTAATATTGCACACTATGGAGATAGGCCAAGTTGGATAGTGAAATTCGCCTCTCACCTTTGACTAAAGGGTTTGGTAAACTTAAATTATCATCTTGTATGCTATACACTAGATAAGAATTGCGTTATGCAGTGATACTAAGTTAGGACTCATGTGGAACACAATACCCTTGTTTCTCTCTATTATTTATTGTCTCTTGTAATAGTTAGTTTAGTTTATTTTTTTATTGATTATTGCAAACCCCCCCCCCCCCACCACCACCTTTGGGGAATTGATTAACTATTTGGATTAATTATTGATGAATTTATCTTGAGTCTACGTTCTCCCTATGGGTTCAATCCTAACCTTGGTTAGGTATTATATCTTGAGAACGACCAATTTATCCTCAAAAAGGAGGTGTAACTTGGGCGACGTCAAGGGACCCAAAGGAACCTCAAACAAGCCTCATAGTATACATTAAGCACATCATTGGAAAATAAATTAAAATAAGTTGAAACTAAGTGATAGGGACTAAGGGGCAACCAACATGAAGGTAAGAGATTGATTAAAATCAATACATACGAAACTAAGTGTCCAACAATACCTTCGAAGCCTAGATATGGTGGGAGACTTACACATGTCGTAAGTGTACCCTAAAATGTAAAATAAGTACAAAAACATCATAGTCTAAAAGTGGAAATCAAGATAACTAGGCTATTGTCTTCAAACTAGAGGAATCACAAATAAAGGAAAGTCTTCTATCAAAGTCAACTGTGAGTATGGGGAGGAGCATGATCGCCATACCCTACATGGTGACATGATGTAGGGAAAATATTCTTAGTACTATTGAATGTACGAAGTATGTGGGATGCAATATAGTAGTAGAGTCATAGGTTATAATAGACAATATGAATAGTCAGGATCAAGAATAAAGCTCAAAATAAGATGTATGGTAAATGCATCATTAAATCATGATTTGGAGAGACATAAAAATTATACAACATAATACACATATCATGTGGGAGTAGGAACATAATCGTCAATAAGATCATGTGAACTACTACATAGAATCTCGATGTTGCCTCCACATCGAAGAAGGAGTAGTCTACTTGCCAAGGTGGACTATAATCCACTTTGTGGGTGTCATAAACATGGTACTGTATATGGATCCACTAGCTAAGCATAGCCCTATGGTGGCACATAGTTATAGGATATGTAAGA
This sequence comes from Solanum medicagineum, assembly GCA_026153255.1. Taxonomy (NCBI): domain Eukaryota; kingdom Viridiplantae; phylum Streptophyta; class Magnoliopsida; order Solanales; family Solanaceae; genus Solanum; species Solanum medicagineum. The sequence continues at coordinate 3,050 of JAPFFP010082785.1, read as the reverse complement.
TTTATATAAGGACCCTTGGAGATAGTCCCCAAGCTCAAGTCTCATTCAGTGCTAAGTCGAACTCCACAAAATATTTTGAACATAAGCATAATAATATACTCATAAGCTTAATAACTTATCCATTATCATGATAAGAATAACTCATTTACTTTGTATCCCCTTCTACTGAGAATTATTCCATCACAAGAGGGTGTGTAATACAAGTCATAAAAAGCGATTCATAAATCATTTCATAGTTTTCATGAACCTTTCATAGCATGTAGTGAATTCCTTTAAAATTCATGATGCTTTCATCATAGAACCTTTACTTGGAACTTTGTAGAACAATGCATGTTCGGTTTTAAATCACGACTTCAAGAGTATCATGCATAAACATAATGAAAACTTATCAATTATAATTATTCTCAAACAATCCATCATAACAATTGGAAAACTTTAAAAGGAAAATCATGAAATTCTATCTTAAAAATCATCATAAATTATAACTTGTTAAGATATTGTACCAATATACTTCATATAATTGTAATTGCATCATAAAATCCATATTTAAAGATCTTTCATAAAACTTCATAATATTCTTAACTTTTAGCTAAGTAAAATAAGAGGAATTCCTGATCTTTGTGGGTGGAAGGTGAAACAAAATCATACCTACCTACCTTGACTATGATTTGATGAGGATAATCTAGAATGAAGGTGAGGAATCCGAAAGCCTAGTTTAAGCCTTCACTTGACACCTCAGTGGAAATTGAAAGTGTTTTTAGGAGGTCTTACACATAGGTTGATTTTGAGAATGGGTTGAAATGAGAAGAGTATGAGTGGCATAAGGCTGTCGAGGAGTCATTTAGGGGTCAAAATGATGTATTTCTTGTCTTAGGATGCTAGGAAATGTCAAAAATGCCCCTCATTAAAATCTGTTAGTACCCATCTAAGGGTTGTTGATTAAATGATGGGTCGTAGATACTAGATTTCATCTTTTTGTTTGGACTCTCTAAAGTCATCTCTGAATGTCCATCTATGATTCAATTTTACAACTCGTAAATAGTTCTATAGGTCATAGTCCAATTATGAAACTGCTCAACACTGTAAAAAGATTTCAATGTTAAGGGTTCATCTACGAAGCAGTTTATGGATCAGAAAAAGAACTATGACTCACCTTGTTTGTTCGTGGTTCAAGATCCAGAAACTCAGAGTAGTAATATATGATGCAATTTTATGATTGGTAGATCAAAGGATAACCTATAAAATCATTCATACCTTATATGTCCCCAAAATAGGCTATTGGAAATTGCAATCTTTAAATACAAGCACATTGTGGGGTCTGTAGTTAGTTCCATTTATGGACCATAATTCCAACTCGTAAAATCCCTCCTACACTTTATGAAATTTCACCTAACTAAACTCAAACCATGAGTCTTGTCTAAGTCTCATAGGTTAACCTACGAGCCATAGATAGTTCTCGTACGTTGGCACATAGGTTCCCAAATTATGCATTTTCCTACATTCTCACGTTTTCAACTTGTGGAGCCATATAATATCTCCCTCTTGGGAACATTCATCCATAAATGCTCTAAACACAAGTTCTACAGGAGGGAAGAAGCAAATAACAACCTTGTATGAATGCATAAGTCTAACTTAAACACTTTTTCGCAAATCTTTCAAACTTATGCCTTAAATATCATTCGACTGCAGCCTCATGAACTATAAATATGCATGGATGACATGAAAACTGTAACTCAAGGAAATTAAAATCTTTTGGGGGGAAAGAGCACTTAATACCTTAGGCTTGAGTAAGGGGGATATCGTTTCTTCATATATGCTTCTACTTCTCATGTAGCACTTTTAATTAGTTGATTCCTATAAAGGACTTTGATGGATGCAACATCTTTATTCCTTAACCTCTTGACTTTCCTAACAAACATTTCAATCGGGACTTGTTAGTAAGTAAAGTTTTCTTCCATATTGACAACTTCCTAAGACAGAGTGGAACTTGGATCATGTACACACTACCTCAATATAGATAGATGAAAAACCAGATGAACCATATCCATCTCCATAGGCAACTCCAACTAATAGAAAACTTTACAAACCTGTCCCAAGATCATAAAAGACTCGATATATCTAGGGCATAACTTCTCATTTATGCCAAACCGAACAACACCCTTAATGAATGAAACCTTCAAGTACACCTAATCATTAACCTTGAACTCAAGTTCTACCCTCTTAATGTTTGAATAAGGCTTTTGCCGACTTTGTGCCATCTTGAATTTCTCCTATATCAGCCCTATTTTCTCCGAACTTTCTAAAACCATATTCGAAACCATCAAATCCATCTCCGCCATTTCAAACCACCCCACTAGAGATCTATATTGCCTTCCATATAAGGGCTCAAATAGTGTTATCACAACACTAGAGTGGTAATTTTTGTTGTACACAAACTCAATGAGTCAGAGATGATCATCCCAACTACCTATCTACACCAACACAAAAGCTTTTAAAATATCTGATGTCGCCAATTCACCTTCTTTTGAGGATAAAGTGATCGTTGTCGAGAAACAGAACCTAACCAAGGTTAGGGTCGAACCCAGAGGGAATACGTAGATTTAGCAAAATTCAATTGATGCAATTCGAGTAAATAACTTACTTATTTCCCCAAAAAAAGGGGAGGTTGCAATAATAAGTAGAAAAGTAAACCTAACTAACGCAAGAGTTTAACCAATATGAAGAGAAACTAGGTTATTGTGTTCCCTATGATTACCTAAATCAGTATTACTGGGTAACCTAATTTTTTTCTAGTATGTAACATATAGGACAACAAGCTAAGTTCACCAAACCTTTTGGTCCAGGCGAGAGGCAAATTTCACTAAATGACTTGGCCCATCTCCATAGTATGCATTACTAACCCTTACCTATTAGTCCCAGTACAACCTCCCCTTGGTCTAGTTCGGTTGATTAGACTAGAACACATCAATCAAATCTTGTTAATTAATCTCTTTTCCTATTCATTACTACCTTGGTCCACTCAGTAACACTAGGCCGGTTCTAATATTGGC